>CANXYI010669191.1:0-10461 GCA_948208565.1 Hura crepitans
TTATAAAATTTGTTTTTATATTTTTTAATAATAATTTTTTCACCAGTTTATCATATTATTATTTTTAAATTTATCTTTATGCATATCAACTTTTTTTTATTAATTTTGTACAATTTATTTCATTTTATCAAATTTCTTATAAATAATTTTATTTTAATAAAAAAATTTGATTCAATCCGATTGAACTACATCCTAATTGGCAATTTGGTTCATTGTCTGGTCTAATTTTAAGAACATTACCTAATAATCTGTATTTAAGAAATAAATTGATAACACTTGTGAACTCTAATTCTATGGATAATGTAACTTGAGGGGCAAACAATGCTTTTTGAGCAATTGGGTCCCACTAAGGTAGCTAAAGGGGGAGTACAAGTCATAAAAATTTGACGAATAAAAAAAGATGAAAATGAAATAATTAAAACTTTTAGTATAACCAATAAATAATTTCATGTCGAGAATTAATGAATAGTAGCTTAAATTGCACCGAGCCTAGAAAATGGTCGGGATGTGCTCAAACTAACCTGAAAATAGCATACCTCTGATGGTGGTGAAATCAAAATTTTTGAGGTCGTTTGGTATTTTATCTGAATTTTTTAATTACACGAGTGAATAGTTCACCTAGTTTCCCTTGGAATTTGGGATTGAGATTTTGAGGAGCCTTTGATTAAGAGTTGCAAGAATTTTTTGGAACTAAAGGAAATAATTTTAGAAGTCTAGAACATTTAATTTGTATTTTTGAAAATTGAAACATAAATAGGATTAATCAAGACCGTTTGATCACCACATGCCATAATCAGGGCTATCTATCACCATAATATAAAAGGTGTGTGGTGTGTGTGTGTGTATGGGAACAAAATCACTTCATCTTCTCCCTTCTCCTCACTATGGCCAATGCCATTTCTCTCTCTCCCTCTTTTCCTTTTTTTTCTTCATTTTACCCCTAAATCTATATGGTTTCTTTAAGGTGAAACCTTTAGCTTGGCCTCCATAGTCTTCTGAACATAATTCTACAGAGAAAAAGCCATGAGATTGCTTATTTTGGTAGATTTTGAAGCTTGGTGAATAGTGACTAATTTGAGTGTAAGTGATTTTTCTCAATAGTATTTGAGGTGTAGAGAATGCCTATGTAAACATATTTCAATTTGGAGTTGTGTAGATTTTTGTAAAAATTTTCTAAACTAAAACCTAATATGTTTGTAGTATAATGGTGGAATTGGTGGAGGAAGAGGAGACCAATGGTTCTAAAGTGTAATCATAATGTTTTGAAGCTTATTGTAAGTGAATTTAACATCATATGCATTGTGTGTTGATTGTTGTATTACTTTTATGTTAATGTGTGTGTATGGAAGTGCAGTGTTAGGTATGTATGTTGTGTTTTATGCTTGGTGAATGTATGTGTGGAGTGTAAGGATGATGTTGAGTATGAACGCATAAAGGAATGAGAAGGAAATAATGTGTATGTGTGTGATTGAGTTATGACCAAATGGTTTGTGTACAAAGAATGTGTTTGTGTATGTGTAGTTCAGTTGTATATGGAATGTAAATAAATTGGTGAGATAGTGGTAGGCATGATTATAATGAGAGTTAATGAGAAATTACATGTATATGTGTTTTGACCTTATGGCTGAGAGGTATATAAAAGAGTATATATGTATATGTAAGTATAACTAAAGGTGTAAGGCATAAATAAAATGGTAATTAAGCAATGAATGTGATTGAGGTGTGGAGTTAATGAGTAAGTGAAATTAATGTAATATGTATTGTATGTCAAATATGTGCTACATATGTAAGTGTAAGTATGTGTATGGACTAGTTAAAGCAAGTGCATGTGTATGTACTTCCATGAGGAAAATGTGTATGTGTGGTATGGTGAGTATAATAAACATGAATGACTAAAGGCCTAGTGAAAACATAATATGTATGTGTGGGAAATGTGGTTGGCTAAATTGTAAATTAAGAGTAAAGATGTGGGTACATGTGTGATTGGAATGTGTATGTAATGCAAATGAGTTAGAAAGTAAAGAGAAGGCATAATGATAACATGAAACTAAGAAGAAACTAGTTGAGTGTGCTTGTGTATGTAGTGGCTGAGGTATGGGTAATGATGACAAAGTGAATGTTATAATGTTCGAGGGTATTTCTTATGTGTTTGTACTTAGGAGACTATGATTATGAGAATGGAAAGGTTAATAGTGGAATAAATAAATGAGATGTGTGTTATGATAATGTAATGGCAAAGTAAAGTATGGAAACAAGACAACCATAACTTAATAGAAATTCAAGCGACGTGACATGGCATGAATTGCCAATAAATATGGCTATGTAAAATGAGAAAAAAGGAATGGTTGAGGTTAGACTCAAAAGTTTGAAAGTAATGGTGAATAAACATAAACGTGTGTATCTTTGAATAATATGGTACTGGTGAGAAAGTATGTGAGTTAAACATTAATTAAACAACATGAAACCGATGATTTAGAAAAATGACTAAAGTTGGCCCATATTAGCTAAACCACCTACTGGATAGATTGATAGGTCAATTAGAGAGTTAATAGCTGCTAGAGGCTTAATCTATAAGGATCTTGGTTTATTATATGGTGGGTGCAACCACTGGACTTTGATTGAGCTTGGACACTCTGAGTATTGGGAGGTCCACACGGGCTGATCCCTATTACATGCTTTGCTTTAGGTATTAGGAGGTCCATATAAGCTAATCCTTGCTACCCGTGTTATTATGGATATTGGAAGGTCTACCAAAGCTGATCCCTATTATCCACTAATGCTAAGACTTGGGACATTGGGAGGTCCACCAGGGCTGATCCCTATTATCCTGCTTGTTGGGAGGTTCAGTTGGACTGATCCCTGCTATTAAGTATTGGGAGGTTCTACAAAACTAATCTCTACAATCAGATGGATGGTGTGTATAGACGTCGAGGCCCAAAATGTGGGCCACTATACGAGATAAACCCTGTTATCCAGTGTATGATAGTGTCTCCCAAGTATAGGCCTAAGTAATGATAATAGTAATAATAAATTAAAAGAAGTGATGTGATAAATTAATGAGGCAAAATTGGGAATAGATTGATAGCTAATATAGCAGATCTAAATGTATAATGAACCCTCTAACGCAATGAGTTAAAGATATGAGGATAGATGGGCACATGTAACAACTCGAAAATCCTGACTCTCGTGAATAGTACTTCTCGAGATGAATAGTATTTTTCGAAACTCGAGTCACACTAAGTAGTCCATTAAGGAGTATTAATTATGAAAAAATTTTGGGTGAAGTTTGAAGTCAATCCAAAGTCGTTTGGATAGCTAAAAACGATAAACAAGATTTTGCAGCAGTATCCTATGAATAGTGCCACAAGCAAAGCTGAACCATAAAATAAATAAAAAGTTACAAAAAATAATTCAAGAGTTATACAACCTCATACTTAAATATTATGATGAGTCTATTGGCATTGGAATTGGAATTTTTAGATATCGGAAAGTAATTCTTTTGATTTTTTAATTGAGTAATTATGTTGATTTTCCCGATTCCCTTCCTTTTCCAAACCCGAGATTTTAGTGATGTATAAAACCTTTATTTATCTAATTTTTGGAGGTTTTAATTGTTTAATTTGGATTTCTGAGAGGGGCAAAAATAAATCTGAAAGGAAGGAAAAATTAATTATCTCAAAAACTATAAATACCAAATAAATTCTTTCTCATTTTTCTTTCTTTTCTTTTTCTTTTTCCCTTTTCTTTTCCTCTCTTTGTCGATAACTCCACCAGCCCCTCTCCTCTCTTTTTTCTTCTTCCATTGACACCACCCACCTCTGAAAATTGTAATAGATGAAAAGCTCATGTCAAGAGCTTTCCATAGGCACCAAAATCACCTAGTTTGGCAAAGCAGTTCGAGAGAAATCACGTAGAGAGACTCGGGGTGAATAGTGATCATTTTTCATTCGGGTAAGAATTTTTGAGTTTTGACATTTTTCCCATGTTCGTTACATGCCCAAAAAGTCATTTAATGTCCTCGTTTTGATTTTTTGGAGCCCGTGTGATTTAATATGATTTTTGCTAAATCTTAACCATTTAAATTCATAGGCGAAACGTCAATCCATGATTCCTGGGGCAAAGGGAAGGTGTGAGATGGCTTCGAGTGTACCACACGATGTTATTAAGTATGTGTAATCACAGTAATATTTTTAAAATGCATAAATATATGTTTATGTGTAAATTGATATAATATACAATATTTGCCTTTAATGCACTTAATAGGATTCAATGAAATAAAAATGGCTAGGGATGTTAAATTGTGTAATGTATGCCAAGTATCAGTTAATGCATGCTATGTGTGTGCATATGTAGAGGCTGAATGGCCTTGAGAAAGTGTATGTGCATATATGTGTGTTTATGCTATGTGTAAGGCATCATGAGTACATATATGGTTTATGAAATGCTAATGGTATAATTAATGTTGTGTGGAGATTCATGTGTATGTATGTGACTTTAAGGGTGGTCGGATGCCACTTGGACATGTGTAAGGCTAAGTGCACATGATATACACTATATAAAACATAATATCAGTAAATGTCATTTTTGGCGTGATGTGACCATAATGTAAATGAGATGGATAAATGCCTAACCTATATGATATATACATTGTAATATATATAGGAATGCTATAAATGATGATTAGATGTAACTTATAAGTGTTGTGCTCACGAGTGATTCTTGGTGGTCATATAATTCGTGTATGATACGCTAAGTGGCTAAATCATGTTATATTAAGAAATTGAGTACAGAGACACATTTTATGATCTAAATGCATGCTTATGAAGTGTAAAGATATGATATAATGTGTGCTTTAGCCTTGTGATATAGTTAAGCCGAGTAATGCTCATAGAGGGTTTTGATAAGCAATTTTGCCTAAACTGTGGCCATATGCTTGGATTGTCCATTTGTGAAACCCAAGCTATGCACATGAGTGAGTAATGGTTGATTATACTTGAGTATGGCATAAATGTGATGATAATGCATATGTTAGTGTGTATGTGTATATATAAGTCTAAGTTGGCTACATAACTCATTTTCATGGTATATGATATGGATGTGAGTTACATGCCTTGCTATATGCTATTAGCCTATGTGATATGTGTACACAGTAATAAGTATGAACCTATGATGCATATGTTAAAATAAGCAATAATTGCTACCTTTGTTAATAATAACTAAAATGGCAGAACATGATCAGATTAGTTATGCCAATACCACTAGACAAACTAGTTTAGATAGGTTGATCGATCAATTAGAATATTAGCAGCTGCTAGCATACCTTTGGGTATGAGACCTATAGGTCACTTTGTTGTGTTGATGAGCACCAGCCTTTAGGCATAATTCTGTGAGCCTTCGAGCATGTACCGTGAGCCTTCAAGCATGATACTATGAGCCTTTGGTCATAATATCGTGAGCCTTTGGGCATAATTTCGTGAGCCTTCAGGCATGATACCATGTATTTGCTATCCAACTTTAGATAGTGTCTTGATAGTATAGGCATTAATTAAGCTAATAACTATCATGGTTAATGATGAAGTAATATAACTTGACATAAAATCTCATTTTTCATGGCATGTATGCAAAGTATGACATATGGATACATTTTAGGTGCTTATAGGTTGTGCATACATGATAAAATACATACATGAGTTTATATCATGCATATTTTTATACTAACTGTGTGTTAATCATATTTTTAAGCCTGTTACTCTATGCTATATGAGGACATGTATATTTTATATCATGTGATTAATGCATGTTGCGTGACATGTAAGTTACTTCAGCATAATGTATATTGCTAATGCATGTCCAATTAAATATAAGTGTGCACGTTAAAGTGATTACACCACCAAGCTTTATGCTTAACGCATTGCTTGTTTTTGCAATGCGTAGGTTAAAGAAAAGTATAGATTAAAGTTAAAGCCTTTACACCACAAGAGACATAAAGAATTGTCCTCTGGGTATATTTTGTTTCTTTTGTAAATGTATAATGATGTAATAATGTTTATAGTACTCTTGTGATCTAATAGAGGGATTGGACTTAATCTGTGTAAACTAATTTGGTTTTGTAACTTTAAGTGTTATATGGTTTTGTAAACCTTTAATACATTGTTTTAAATTACATTACATGACTTGTATGATATCTCTTATTTCTGCATGTGATGAGTGTTGCTAAGGGTGCCTGAGGCCCCATTAAGTTTTTATATAATGTTTTGATGAGCTTAAGGCTCCATTTTATGTGATACGTCATTTTGATGAGTTTGGAGGGTCAAAAGCACCTAGGTGGTTGAGAAATTATTATGCCATAATTATAGAAGTGTTTTAAGAGCAAGTACTATTTGGAAAAGTGTCCCGGTACAGTCGTTATGCTGTCAAAATTTTGACATGATAACCCTACTAGTTACCTCATAATGTGTGCCAAAACTGTTTTCACATTTTTACATCTTCTTAAGTTTTAAAACATCTTAAGAAATAAAAAGTTTTAATTGGGATGGGTTTTTGTATACGAATTTTAGATACCATTATGCATTGTGCGCTTCCGCTATTCGATCTGGTGTACGAAACAGGTGGTAAACATCGCAGTACAAGTGTGATAATATGTGGCATGTATTAGACATAAAGGTAATAGCAAGTTAAAACCACCTTATAGATTGAACTTGATGAAAAGAGAAATATACAAATAAATAAATGCTTTTATAGCTATGGAATAAGGGTATATGAGATGTGAGGATCTAAGGGAAAGGGTAATAACATAATCTAATAATCTAAGTATTTATAAGGGAATGAAAATATGATAGTAGTGTATACACATAACTTAATAATCTGAGTACTTGCAAGAGACTGGTAATATGATAATGATTTATACCTATAAACAAATGACCTTACATGGTTGTGTGATGTATGTGTTTTATAAAAGGCATATTTCGTTAAATTCACCACTGAGTATATACTCAGTGTGTCAGCTCTTTGATGTGCAGGTGTTAAATGATAGCTAGTAATACCACCTTATGCAGCAGTGTAGCAAGAGGCTTTTAAAGAGAATGTACCATTGGTATATATGTATGTAAGAGTTAGGCTAGTGGTACTCATGTATGAAAGGGCCGAGGTTTTAGAGATAGTTAAATATTGTATGATGTAGTAACATATGTTAACTAAATTGTATGGCAAGCTAGACTCTGAGTTGTTTGCACATGCATGTTTTTTATTTATTATAGCTAAGTTATTATTGGGATTGAATGTGTGCATTTCACTGATTGAGATATTGTTATGAGGAGGACACTACACGAGAATGACTAGAGGGTTAGATGGACCCAATAACCGCGATGATCTTGAGGATAGTTTTAGAAGTGTTCTTGCAGGTTCAAAATTTTTGGTTTCTCACCTAGACAGTTGTTATGCTATCGAAATTTCGTAAATTCAAGCTTTTTAAATAATATTTTACATGAGGTTAAACGTGGTCAGGTTGGAGTAGTCTAAAGAAGGGTAACCTTTTAGGAAGTGACATATCTCGTTTAGTTCAAAAATGGATTTGGATAGGAAGTGTTAAAAAAACACTAATAGAAGAGAAGTCAGCATGAAATTAATGAGAATTAAGATAAAACAGTTAACAATAAACAATGAAAAAATGGTATTGAATGAATATCCATCCTCCCTACTCAACCTACTTGTAAATGTTTTAAGCTTAAACAAGGCATTCACTACTCAATCTGCTCACAATATTATTTATTTTTATTTTATTTTTTTAATATAGATTTATTAGTCTATTCGTATAATCTATTATCTAATTTTATATTTTTTTATGCTGTGTTATATTTACTTTTATATATAATTATTTTTTTATATGATATATTAGATAATTTTAAATTTTAAATATCTATTTTTATAATTTTTTTATCCATATATAATATTATTTTTTATTAATTTTTCGGTATCTAGTGAGCTGCCCTAGTATGATTTGCGGGCTAATTTTTTTATCCTGTCCATTTGAACCCTTACAATACTTAAATTTACTTTATGTATAAAAAAATAATATTGATAGATTTACTTTTTCTTTTTTAAAAAATTGATTTAATCCTAATAATTGAAAAAATTAAAAATATTTTTAAAAAATCAGGTCATTCGAATTGTCATGTGGCTTGGTCCATTCGAGTCAGTTTTGGGTCAACCTATTCGTGTTTGTGTCGGATCTAATCCTAAATTTTTCGAATCAGGTCATGTGCCTTTTTGAGCCAGTATCGAGTTCGAGTCAATTTTTCGGGTGAGTTCGAATCAGAGTCAAAAATTGACAGGTGTAGAGACATCAGATAATATTATTGATTTATTTTTTCTAAATAAAATAATAATAGTGATTTATAAATGGCCATATTTCTATTTTATTTTTACGAAAAAATCAAAATTCATTTTTGTATTTTATGAAGTAAACAGTATTTAACACTTTCTCTACGAAAATGCAATTATAATAATTAAAAAATCAGAAAAAAAATTCGAACTTTTTAAAATATATAATTTTTGCTGCTAGAGTTTTTGAAATATAAAAGAATAATTTTTATCATTTTTAAAAGTTTAAGAGTAAAAATTGATAAAAAAAAAATAATTGAAAAATAAATATTATCTATTTCATAAAATTAAGGATAAATTCTGATATTTGGCCATTATTTTCTTCATAACTGAAAATAAATAACATTCAGATAATTTGTTTACAAAAAAGTGACCAATTGGCTTGATGAACAGGTTTATTGTTAATTTTCATAATACGCACCTAAAATTTTGACCTTTTATATGCATAAGAAAGATACAACGTGGGAGGCTTAACGCTCAATTTTGAGTGCCTTGACAACGGAACGTGAAGGCCACCACCATCAATACTACCTACGAAACCAATCATTTCATAAAATTTCAAACCATTTTCTGTTCCATTTCTTCCCTCTCTATATATATATTGAGAGATGCCAATACAGAGTTCCATGTATAGGCTGAAGCAAATTTATTTTGTGAATAATTGTTCCTTAATTTGAGATTTTAATCATGAGGAACACCAGTTTTGGTGCATACTATCTGTTGGTAGGTGGAATTCTTTGTCTTGGGGCAGCCATTAATGCAGCAACAGCAGCTTCTTTCAATTATGGTGAAGCTCTTGCTAAGACCTTGTTGTTTTTTGAGGCACAGAGGTCTGGCAAATTACCTGCTAATCAAAGAGTCGAGTGGCGTGGCGACTCTGGGCTTAAGGATGGCTTTCTTCAAGGGGTAAGTTACTGCAAAGCAAGCATGGCCACAGTTCAACAACTATGAGATTCAGATCATAAATCACTCGTTTAGATTCCATAAAATGTTGAATTTTAATCCAACCTTATGGTTTGTATTACTCCGCATAAATTATGAAACATTTTAGCAATTATTAAAAAAAATAAAATGATTTAATTATTTTATAAATTTGAGATTACAAAAATGTTTGAAATTATTTTTGATACTTCAATTGAAAGAAAATTAATAAAAAGAAAAGAAAATTTTCCACTTAATTTTAAGTTTATGTGTTTTGCTAGGATTTAGAGTAATAAAAGTACATATAATTAATTACCTTATTTTAAAATAATCCTTCTAAAAAATTTGTTATTTTTTAAATTATAGTTTGAAACTATCTATTTATGATAAAAATTAAAATGGCTGAATGAAATTCGAGAAAATATAAATCTGAATCAAATACTACATTCAATGGTTAGCTTTTGTTTGTGGTTTAGTGCTAAAACCAGTCCTTGGCCATGGCTAGCCTAAAGCCTTTATTTTTTTTTTAATATTTAATTGAATTCAACTCGGTTCTTTAAAGGGTTGTTAATAATAGTAGTTTATTGATGGGGCAGGTGGACTTGGTAGGAGGATACTATGATGCAGGGGATCACGTGAAATTTGGGTTGCCAATGGCATTTACAGTGACAATGCTCGCCTGGGGAGCTATTGATTTCAGAAAAGAGATCATAGAATTAGACCAAATGGGACACACTTTGTGGGCTGTTAGATGGGGCACTGACTACTTCGTCAAGGCTCATACACAACCTAATCTTCTCTGGGCTCAGGTATTTCCAATCACACTCACGTTGAATGCGCATCGTTGGTTGCTGGTACCACCGTTTTCCGACTAAAGGTGGGGCTATAACCGCTTCATCAAACGGACCGGCTGATCGGACCATTTCGATCGAAAAATCAGTATCTGATCATATCCGTTTTAGAGATAAAAATCGAACTGATAAAAATTATTTGAACCGATTTGATATGGAAAATTCAATTGAATCTAGAACGGAAAAACCAATTTGAACCAGAAATTTCATAATTTTAGATTTTTTTTTATATTTTTTGTTTATATTATTTTACACTTATAATTTTTCTTTTAGTATTTTTTAAATTATTTTTATAATTTAAAAGCAATTT
>CANXYI010669273.1:0-19133 GCA_948208565.1 Hura crepitans
AGGACTAATTTTAGAGAATTTAAGGTTTTGGGTTTAACGTGAATAGTGCTCAATTTTCAAAGGAAGAGAGGAGAATCAAGGATAAAGGAAAATAGAAAGCTGATTGAAGATTTGATTGAGTATTTAGAGCCTTTGGTACATGTATCCAATGATGTTAATGTATTAAAGAGTGTGTGTATGAATTAAAGTGTGTGATTAATGCTTTAGGTGTAACGATATGAAAATCTCGACATTTTATGAACAGTACTTTCCCAAGATGAATAGTGTTTTTGAGACTCGGGATGCACTAAAGCTACCAGACGAAAGTATTAATCATAAAATAATTTTGAGTAAAGTTTGAAATCAATTAGAAGTTATTTGATTGGTTAAAAATGCTAAGAAAATTTTTACAGCAGTGTCTTTAAAATAGTGACCAAGGAAAAACTGAATCGTAAATTATTTTCAAAGTTGCCTAGAAAATTCTAAAATTTATAGGATCTGATACTCAAAAATTCCAATGAGTCTAATGGCATTGGAAAGTATTTTATCTAAAAATCGGGTAGCATAAAAACAATGTAATAATTCAGTTTTCGTGATTTTTGAACTCCAATTTTTAGAGGATTGTGAGGTCCTAATTAATTGAATTTTTTAATTATTAATTGAAGATAAATGGAGTTTTTAAGAAGAGGAAAAAATAGAAGAAAGAAGGGAAAATGATAAAAATTTAATTAATTTATGAAAAATATATATATGGTCAAATTTAGTTTAAATGGTTAACAATCCACTCCCTTCTTTTTCTTTATAAAATTGATAGCACCTCTCCCTTCTCCCAACCATTTTTCTTTTTTCAAACCTCTATTTAAGCTCAAATTTCTTCAATTGATTGGATATTAAGAGCCTCCATAATCTCTAAAGCTTGGGAGAAGTGAGAAAGTCAAGAGAAATCAAAGGTTTTAGCTCGATTTTTGTCGGGATGAATAGTAACCTTTTTTGGTTTGGGTAAGAATTTATGAAACTCAACATTTTTCCTATGTTCCCTAGGTGCCCAAGAGCGTATTTATGCTTTTGTTTCATCATTTTACATTTTCTTTGATTTATTACGAATTTTTGAAAATCGAATCTGCAATGAGCAGTTAAGAAAACGAACAAAATGCGGGACAAAGAAAAAATGAAGGTGTGAGTGGTCTTCAGGGTCGTATTGCGATCATTTTGGTATGTGAAATCAATTTAATTCATGAAAGATTAAATGTGCCCTACATTTTCCATCATAATAAATGTGTGCCTTTATTGGTAATTAATGAACTTAATTAGTTTAATTATGTAATTAATCATTTGAATTGGCATGTTAATGTGTAAATGACTTGTATGATATGTGAATTGTTGATTTTGGAATGGGATGATGTGTGACACCCCTTACTCGATCTGGACGTTGGCCAATTACCGAGCTCGACTAAGGTATACATGCATATCGAGATATCAAAACTCATATACCCATTTACTTATTATATAACATTCTTAATCAAGATCATTATGTGTGAAAATACGGATTCTCAAAAATCTTTTTCAAACAGTGTTGCTTATTCAAAACTGGGAATCTTTATGCTAAAAATCTTGTAGCACAACTACTATATCGAGCACTATCCCAAACTTTAAATAGTAACATGCATAAAGATATACACTTTTATAACTCATTCACACACTTCCTCCATCTTAATGTGATCCTCTGATCACTCTAATAGCATACAAACACAACATATGATATCTCAACCTAAGAAAAAGTATCATACAGCACAACATGCAATTTCACAATTTAAATGGTTTTGTACAGTTTGAAACCTAAAAAAAGCATTAAACTACATTGTTTACAACTTTAAATACAAAATAGATACAATTTAGGCCCATCCCATTTACATTTACATTTGAGTGCCACATATACATCACAACTATTATACAAACAAAATCTTTACCAAAAGAAAGCCTTCTCTTGATAAATCTTGATGTCTTGAGGCTTCGAGTGTCAAAATGTCCTTGTACCTATACATCGTAAACAAACAACATGCTAAGCTAATTGCTTAGTGGTGTAATCGAAATAACATGGCTAAAAATCATTTTTAGCATACCATTGTTATATGCCATTTATTAACATGCATAATCATCTTACATATTGCATAACAATCATGAAAAAGAGTAATAAGTTGTATTCATGTCTAAGTAATATGCATCATGCATAATCAAATCATTATCATGCATGTATAGCAAAACAACATATAAGATTATCAATTCATCAAATTAAACTATTTTCACATCATACACGGTCCTATCTGTTATTTTAAAATCGTGACATTCATCATGTGTTGCTTATGTTATTTGCCTTATTCCTTTTTACTGTGCCCATAGGGATAACCCCAAACTTATAGATAACAGGATCATAACTTGTAGAGTGGCCCATATTTTAGAGCTAACGGCTGCTATAACAGTATAAGTTATGTAGTGGATTCCCCCATGGGACCTTACAGCTGCACCCACGTGATTTAAGATCTAAACACACACATCTACAAGTAAGACTAAAAGTGAACCCTTGGATAAAGATTGATGTTAGTTTAAATGATTTAATAATTTTATCATATCGCACACCATTATGACAACAATAGTAAAGGAAACTTAATATATTCAAGTCAACGCTATCTTTTTCCAATTAAAATTATTTTAGGTAAAGTAGTAAACAAAGGAAAAGAAAGAAAACACATAATTAACAAATACACTTATTATAATAAAAACTATACAATTGACCAAAGGGGAGCTTATGATGCTAATCATTTCTACAAGGCAAGGTTGGCATCTATAAGTTTGTTATATAAGTCTAAATTCTATTCTATAGGTACTAAATATACATTGTAATTTTAGGTTACAAACCTTAAGTCATCTTGCTGTCATCCTTATTGGATTAGGGTAGGCTCCATCAAATCATTACTAACACATGGAAGACTTAGTTGAAAACATTTCACGATCCAACACTAGATTTCCCTTGATTATACTCCTACTTTGTTTTTATCCTAAGTCTAAAAAATAGATAAGGGTCAATTTTAACCTGACGTGTTATGTATTAGATTTACCGATTTGTCAAGTTTAATTTCCACGTAATACAAGTGAATAATAATTTCAATCAAACAACTATATCATCATAACATATAGACTAACAAAAATTCAAAGTCTTTAGAGAGTCGCTAGACGTGGTGGTTTGGAGGTAATGTTACAATACAATATAAATTTATTTATTGCTTGTAATTTTATTTATCACTAGTTAATACTAATCATGACTTATGCTAAGTTAATATTGACTTTTAAAAGAATTGAAATATAATCATTCTCATGAGAATGTATAAAAATAATAAGAATCAATACTAACTCTGGTGAAACTAATAGTTATTTTTAAAAATCAGTGAATTTTCATTTTGAAATTGATACCAACTCTAATTTTAAAAATTTTTTTATACCACTATATGACTTTAATATGATTTATGTGAATAAATAAATTTTGAATTTTAGTATGCACCATTTTATAGTCTTTTATAATAATTTATTTTTTTAAACAATTTATATAACTCATAAAATTTCTATGCTTGAGAAAATTTATCAATTCAAGGTAACAAATTTGTTTTCAATAACTTATACCATTTTTATTATAGATTACACTATTTTACTACATTATTAAAATCCTTTAATTATTTTTCCAAATTAAATAATTGAATCAATACTAACTTATTTATTTTTAATAATTTAATGAATTTTATTACCATCATTATTATCTTTTGGAATTAATACTGATTTCTATATTAAGTGTTACATAATTTTGGAGTCGAACCCGATTTCGACTTTCTTTTTTAAATTTCTTTTAACTTGAATAATTTTATTAAATAGAATTATCTTCTTACATGAAATAATTTACACTTCTTTTTAAACATTTTTAATATAATTATTCTTGAATTGAATTTATAAATTTTATAATCTAAAATGTCATGATATTGTTTCAAAAAAATGTCATGATATTATCAAAGTCCATTTTCAAGGTCAATTTTATTCAATATTATTTGAATTGATAATTAAGAGATTTGAATAGTTTTATAATATCTTTAAATAAACATGAATTAGTTTTTATATTAGCGAATAAAGTAGAAGAGCAAAATTAAAAACTTTTTAGTAAAAATAAATAATTGTTTAGAATATACTTATATGAAAGAGAAGAATAATTTATTTAGTATTTTGGTTTAAGCAAACTAAATAGACCTTTTAATTTCTGATTCAGACCTAAATCCCCCCAAAAAATTATCCAAACCCATCCGAAGAAAAAAGGTGCATGACCCAACCTGAAAAAACTTAGGGTTAAACCCGACCCAATCTGAAATCAGAATAGGTCGACTTGAAACTAACTTGAATGGGTCGAATCACATGATAACTTGAATTTTTTAAAATAATATTTTTAATTATTTCAATTATTAAGATTAAATCAATTTTTTGAAAAAGAAAAGTAAATCTATCAATGTTATTTTTTCTATATGCAAAGTAAACTTAGGTATTGAGAGGGTTCGAATGGACAAGATAAAAAGATTAGCCATAGACCAAATTAGGCTAACGATACTTTTCATGTAAAGTTTCACATGCATGAAAATACAACATGAAATTATAAAATCTTTCAAAAAAATCATGTAAATACATTTTCAAATTCATCCATAATTTGTAGATATTAAGCATACTTATTCATTTCTAAAAAAGAAATTCATGCGTTTAAATTAAAAAAAAACACTAAAGGGAGTAATTTTTGGACACTAGAATGGCACCTAAAAGACATGCTTGTTTAAACCATTTTTACAAAACTTGACTCAAATCTAAGGTTAGAGAAAATCAATTCTAAGAATAGACCAGACAACAAATCAAGGAAATAAAGGAGCAACTTATAGAAATATTGACAATCCTTAAAATGAAAAGCTCGACTCAATAATCATTAGTCCTAGCAAATCTTACACTTATCCAAAATCATTTAAATATAGGTTCCACACACCTTTAAAAGGAACCTAGAACCTCTCACATGGTTCTTGAAACCAATACCTTATCCAAATTCCATGACTTGCTTATTCTAGTAGTAGTAAGTTAAGAAGATAAGTCTACTAATAGCATATTGAAGGAAGATCGATAAATCAATTGAATAATCAATTATAAAATTCAAACTTAATTGCTATTATCCCACTTAGAGTTGAAATATATAAGCTTAAGAAATATGATGGATCCACATGTCCTTATAAGCATCTAATACACTTTCGCATTAAAGCGACCCTATTAGTGAAAGATGAGAAACTTATAGTATGTCTCTTAAGCAATCTAGCATTAAAGTGGTACATGCAATTGGACATAACCAATTTCAAAAAGTAAAGAGATTTAGCTAGGGCTTTCAGGAGACAGTTCAACCAAAATTTGGATAAAGCATTAATACGTAAGGGAATTCGAGCAATGAGAAAGAAGGAAACATAGTCCATTTGTGATTATGTTTAAAACTAGAACTTGGCAAATAAATGTGACCTTTCTTTAATGGAATATGATATGCTCCAATTTTTCATGAGCACGTTAAAGTCAACTTTCATGAACTTATAGTATTTAGCATGCTTACTAGTTTTAAAGATTTGAAATCATTGGGGAATCCATTAAACAGAACCTTAAAAAAGGGAAAAGGAAAGAAGATGAAGGAAAAAGAACTAGTAAAAAAGCTACTCATGATAATAGAAAGGGAAGCATAAGGGTAGGACAAGTAAGGCTAAATGTAAAAATATGTCAAATGATGGCACTTCATTGGCTAGGTGATAAAATAGAAAGCACAAATCCAGCTATCCATCAAGATGGCCAGAATGAAAAATAAAAGAGCATGGTAAGGTAATTGTAAACCTATCCCCATGACATATACTAGACTATTTTGTTATTTGGTTCAAATAGAGTTAGTTTGCCCTAAACCATTGAATCCCTTCCTAACTTGGTATGATTTAAATGCCAATTGTACATATCATGTCAATGCTTTAGGTTACAATATTGAAAAATGTTTAGAGTTTAAGCATATAGTGCAAGCTCTCATCTAATCCGGCATATTAAATTTTGAGTCAGGGTCACAGGCCCTAATCGTTATGGAAATAAAAAAGGGACAACTTGACATCTAAGACAAATAAGTCAGGCTCATTGTCAAGCATTAAACTTTAAGTGAAGCCAGATAAAAACTAACTGGCTTTTCTAAGAGGTGAAGGTTTAAGATTAGTTATTGAATTTCTTTAGTTTTGGTTCTTTTGATAATAACTCACTAGTGCAATCTCCTTTGGGTTCTGCCCAATGTCGAAGGGGGTAATCATAATAGGCTCTAAGTTATATTTAAATAAATTGTAATAATTTATTAGTATACATGTTTTGCCGTCCATTTTATTATATCTTTTTCGATTATATCTTATATTTACCTAGTATTAGCCATTCCCCATATTATTATTCATAATCTTTTCTTTCATTCATTTAATTACTTTTATCTCATTTTTCACAAAAATTGATTACATCTTTAAAAGTAACAATAATGTTTTAAAAATATAGCTGATGCATATGGGATCCTACTTATGTATTTCATCTCCTCTTATGTCTGTGAACACATAGACTTAGAAAGGAATTTCCCATGCAACATAAAAACAAATCATATTTTAGAGAGATCTATGCTAAATCTCTGTAGCATTTTGTCTATGTATATAGACTATAAAAGACTAAGTAACCTTTTAGATCTATCTCTATAAATTCTAATCCCCAATGTATATATTATCTCACTTATGTCTTTCATGGAGAACTTCTTGGATAACCAAATCTTCAATGCCTGAAGAGCTAACACATTATTTCTTATTAACAACATGTCATTGACATATAGCACAAGGAAAATGATTGCACTCCCACTAGCCTTCTTGTACACATAATGTTCATCCATGTTTTGTCAGAAACCATAGTCTTTGATTATCTTATTAAAATGAATGTTCCAGCTTTTAAATTCTTGCTTCAAACCATAAATGGATTTCTAAAGCTTGTATACCTTGCTACTATCACTGGATGTGAATCCCTTGGATTGTGTCATATACACTTCTTCTGATAGATTTCCATTTAAGAAAGTCATTTTCACATCCACTTACCAAATCTCACAGTCATAATAAGTGGTAATAGCAAGCAAAATCCTATTGGATTTAAGCATAACCATTAGAGAAAATGTTTCATCAATGTCAATTCCTTGCATTTGATGATAATCCTTTACAACTAGTCATAATCTATAGGTAATTACAATACCTTTCATGTCAGCCTTCTTCTTGAATATCTAGTTGCACCGAATGAGTTTATCCCTTCAAATGGATCAACCAAGTTCCAAACTCGGTTATCTTACATGGAATCCATCTTGAATTTCATAACCATAAGCCATAATTCAAATTTTGAGCTTTTTAAAACCTCCTCAAAGCATGTAAGCTTATCCTTCTTTGCTATAGTCATGTGCTAGTTCTCATCAATGAAAAATCCATCTCCCTAAAATAATAAAAACTTTAGTATAGTGTCTAGGAGCTTGTACAATAGGCTCTTATATTACCTCATTTTCATGAGCAATAAAAGTGGGATCAGTTAATTAAAATCTATTTATTTATGGTTATTAAACCTCAATGAGTTCAATTCTACTACTATGGTTTTCCTTTAACAGAAATTCTTTCTCTAAAGAACTAACATGCTTTGAAACAAATACCTTTTATTCCAAAAGGTGTAGGAATAGTATCGTATAGACTTCTTTAGACAAATAAACATTTATCAGATTTAGCATCCAACTTATTTGATATAACTCTCTTCCATAAGTAGTATAGCCCTATACTCTCAGATGTGATAGAGATAGCTTCCTATTGCACCACATTTCATATGCTATAACGTCAACTGACTCTGATGGAACTTTGTTTAATACATAAATAGTAGTTTTTGGTGTTTATCTAGTAAACATCTTAGACAAATTTGTAAGGCTTGTCATGGATCGAACCATATCTAATGAGGTTTGATTTTTCCTCTCTGTTACACCATTATGATGTGTTGTATAGTAAGGAGTCCATTACGGTAATATCCCATTATCTCTAAGATAGCTCTAAAACTCTTAGCTCAAGTATTCATTACATTGATCCAATCAAAGTGTTTTGATACTATTACTAGGTTGTTTCTCGACTTCATTTTTGGATTCCTTAAACTTCTCAAAGACTTCAGACTTATACTTCATGAAGTACAAATACCCATATCATGAATAATCATCAATAAAATGTAATGAAGTAAAGATAACCACCTCTGGCATGTGTGATCATTAGGCCAAATACATCTGAATGTATCAGTTTTGACAAACCACTAGCACATTCACCCTTACTACTAAAGGGCAATTTTTTCATCTTACTTAATAAACAAGACTCATATGTTCCATAAGATACATAATTAAATGTCCTTAGGTTACCACCCTTGTGTAACCTAGACATGCATGTCTCATTTATATGGCCAAGTCAATAATGCCATAAATAAGATAGTTTCAAGTTATCTTGCTTGAGTCTCTTAGTATTAACACTATGTATAACTCTAGTTTGATCAACAATACAAATTCCATTAATATTTTTACTAAAACAATAAAAGATATCATTCAAATAAATAAAAAACCTAGTTGTTCTTATTAATGGAAATATCAAAACCTTGTTTAGAAAGATAAGATAAAGTGTAATGCCCGTAAGTCGAGGCTCCATGAAAGTACCACTGATGATAAAAAGTGTTCCTAAAGTGCCAGATCACCTTCACGAGGCCCAAGGTAGGGGTACTAGTCATGAAACTTTAAGGGGCCATAAAATGATAGAATTAACTTAATTTAAAGATTTAGCAGAACCAATAAATTATTTTAGGCTGTAATCTAGTAGGTCGTAGGCTTAGATAGAGTCGAGCCGGGAATGACCTGGGATGTTCCTAGACATACTTAAAAATACTATACCCTGATGGTTAAAAATTTTATTGAGTCCATTGGTGAAAGAATTTTTGAATTCCTAGGTCGTTTGTAAATTTTCTTAATTTTAATCTTTACACGTCAATCGAGGCAGTTGGTTAATTATCCTATCAGTGGAATTTGGCCGTGAAATTTTATGAGCCTTTAAATAGGACTAATTGAGGATTTTTAAAATAAATAAGACAATTTTTGGAGGTCTATGAGATTTTTAAGAATTCCTCAAAGTTTATGCCGAAATCGAGCTTTTTCAGGATGCTCGAATGGCATGTGACCCCACCCGTGCCACCTCAACCACTATAAATAGGCCTTGGTGACACCTAAGTGGCCATATGTCCAATGCCACTCAGCACCCTTTCTTTTCTTCTTCTTTCTTCCTCCACCATCCTAATGCCATTTTCCTCTTACTTCCACCATTTTTGTTCCTTTTTGCAAGCTTTTCTCTTCCCAATTGCCACCAAAAATCATGTTAATATGTTAAGAATTGAATTGTGAAGGAATTGGGAGCCATATGAGTCCTTAAAGCTCAAAGAAATTCAAGGTGTGTGCAAGTGTACATGCAATGGGGCTAAAAGGCAACTTCCTGTGTGTAAGTGTTTCCATCCTTTTTAATTTATTTCTTAGAGGATTTGGTGATTCTAAAAATGCCTATATGCTTGGAATTTGATTTGGGGATTTGTGTGATTTTTCAAGGATTTTTGAATGGAAGGTGGCAGGTATAGGAATGAAGGAAAATTAAAAGGAAAGTAGGCCTCTTTCAAGTTTAAAGTGAGGAATAAGCTTCCTTTAGTAGCAAGGTATGTGAATTTAAGGCATTAAAAGCATGGACATTAGAATTCAAATGTAATAGGCTTAGTAACCTTGTATGGAAATGGTGGAAAATGTAGCTAATGTGTGTGAATTGATGAATTAGGCATATACTTATGTTAATGATGTGTGGAATGTATGTTTGGAATGATGATTTGGTGAAAAGAATGCATGGAGGGGCTTAGTCCTCTTTTGCCTGAGAAGGTTGTATAGGGATATGTGTGTGTTTGTATGAATTGTTAAGGTGACTTTGGCATGAATTCTAATGTATTTGACATATAAATGCATAATTTATGGTGGTATATGGTGGAAATTTGGAGTATGGACACTAAGCCTCTTTTGGCTGAGAGGTTGCTTAGCAAGTGGGCTAGGGATATGGTGAGTTACCATGGCAAGTTGTGTGGCAACTAGCTTGGTAGTGATGGCATTATAGGTGTAGGTGATGAAATAGATAAATAAGACTAGAAGTGTTGTACTTAATTAGGTGGCTTGTTGAATGACTTTATATTTGAATCTTGATGAATGTGGGCCTGAGGCCATATGTGTTTGATATGTGTTAAATGTTTGATTTAGGGGACCAGAAGGGTCCAAAAGGAGGTTGATGGGTCATATTACCTTTAAAAGTGTTTTTACAAGTGGAAAAAAAATTTCAAAATGCCCTCGAGAAGCCGCTATGTTGCCCAAATTTTTTCCAAACTTATGAGGGGTCTATTAAAGGAATTCTCGTATGACAATGACATGATAAAATATGATATGGGGTTAGATACCTAATTTAGGACCGGTATGATTAAATATTTAGATCTCAATAAGTGTTAAACGAATGAATCTTGGGAGAATCTAAGGATGGGTGACCTGTGAAAAGTGTACCACTTATGGGATTTCCTCTAAGATCTAGTAAGGGGTGTCACATTTGGTGGTATCAAAGTATAGGTTAAATGTTCCTAGGTAGTTTACATGAGTGCCAGAGTTTAAGACTAGTTATGCTACTATGCTACACTACACAGAGGCTGATAAGTTTTGTAATTTTTATAGTAACTCAAGATGTCTGATAGACCACTAGAAGAGAGAGTAGAGGTAGTAGCCATCTATGCTCTAACTACAGTATAGGGGGCAAATAATGCAGCTACTCCTGAGCCTAATGATGTTAAACATAAGCCACAACCCTAGGCATAACCACAGGCAGAAGCATCTCCAACTTTGTTATAGCAGATAGTTAATTTGTTGAGACATTCCTCTATAGTTGTTGTTCCATCTCCAGCTCCTCCACTAACTTTAGTACCTCCATCACCACCAACTCCTATACAAAAGACATTATTAGAGAGAATGAAAAAGATAGGAGTTGTATATTTCCTGGGTATGAAGGAGGATGATGCAGCACGAGTAAAGTACTGGTTAGAGAGAACCTTCAAGATTTTAGAATAGCTGGAGTGCTCAAAAGAAGATAGTCTGAAGCGTATAACTTCCCTCCTATAAGAAGAAGTATACCATTGGTGGGATACTATTAAGAAGAGAAAGGTTGTGACAGATCTCACTTAGGAGTTTTTCTTGACAGAGTTCAGAAAGAGATATATCCCCAAGTCCTACAAAGATAAAAGGAGGTAAGAGTTCCTAGATTTGAAATAGGGCAGGAGGGCAGTGGCTGAATATAAGAATGATTGATTAGATACGCAGAGGAGTTCATTCCCAATGAAGAGGAAAAGTATAAGAGATTTCTAAAAGGGTTGAATATGGAGTTGAGGATGCAGATAGCAAACCCAAGGGTGATAGACTTTGTTATATTAGTGGCACTTGCCTATGACATGGAAGAGGTGGTATAGGAAAAGAGACACTTCTTTCAGAAAAAGAGATAGTTTACTGTGGGCCAGTCCAATGCAGCCCCAGGTGATAACAAGAGAAGAAGAGAAGCATTATCTTAGTCCTAGCTAGTGCACTAGGCACAGAGATAGACATAATCTTAGAGATCTAGGCAAGCATCTATAGCCAGACCCTAATTACCTCCAAGAACTGCTAGTACTCCTAGTCTATCAAGTAATAGAAATGGACCCCCAACTTGTAGTACTTATCACAAGAGGCACTAGGGGCAGTGTAGGTTGGCTAGAAGGGGAGAGTGCTTTACTTATGGTGCCAAGGACCATTATCATAAAGAGTGTCCTTAGAGACAACCCGAGGGTGCTCATACACAGGCATCCATAGTTGCACCTCAAAATAGAGGTCAGAGGCAAAGTAGAGAGGATTAACCTAGTCTTAGTTAGGAACCAGATCATAAGCCTATGCCCCAACTAGAAAGTATGCTGTCAGAGCTAGAGAAAAGGTAACAGCACTAAATGCCATAACTAATACTTTTTATTTATTTAATGTTCCAATTTTGGCTTTGGTAGACCTAAGATCCACACATTCATATGTATGCACCACATTGGCACATGATAGAGGACTAAAATCTGAGCATGTGAACATAGACATATAAGTTAGTAATCCTATAGGATAAAGTGTGAATGTGAACAAGGTATATAGGCAGTGTCCTTTAGTAGTCTTGGAATTTCTGTTTCCTATGGATTTAATTTAAGTACCTTTCCATGAGTTTGATGTGATTCTAGGAATGGACTAGTTGTTTGAACATCAAGCTATACTTGACTGTAAAAATAAGAGGCTAACCTTTCAGATTATAGAGGGATAAACAATGACAATTATGGGTGAGAGAAACTTTGTGAATAACCTCATCTCGATTGTTACAGTAAGAAAACTCATCTAAAAAGGATGTGAAGCTTACTTAGCACATGTCATTAACACTAATGTTTCCACCCCAATACTTGAAAATATTCTAATAGTGTCTAAGTTTCCTGATCAGTTGCTCGATTTGCCTCTACAACGAGAGCTGAATTTTGAAATTGAGGTGTATCCTAGTATAACTCCTATTTCTATTACTCCTTACCAAATGGTACCTACTAAATTGAAAGAATTAAAGGTGCAATTGCTAGAACTATTAGATAAGGGTTTCATCAAACCCAGTGTTTCACCGTAGGGAGCACTTATGTTGTTTGTAAAGAAGAAAGATGGCTTGCTTCGGCTGTGTATTGATTATAGACAGCTGAATAAGGTGACAATGAAAAATAAATATCCTTTGCCCAGAATAAATGACATGTTTAATCAGTTGAGAGGTATAAGTGTATTTTCTAAGTTCGACTTGAGATCTAGATACCATCAGCTAAGAGTCAAGGAAGTTAATATTCCTAAGACTGAATTCAGAACCAGATACAGGCATTATGAGTTTTTGGTAATGCCATTTGGTCTCACAAATGCCCCAGTAGCCTTCATAGATTGTGGTGGTATTCATTAATGATATTCTGGTATACTTTAAGACCAGGGAAGAATATGAATATCATCTCAGGGTTGTGTTATAGACTTTGAGGGAGAAATAGTTATATGCAAAGCTAAGTAAGTGTGAGTTCTAACTAATTGAAATGGCTTTTCTAGGACACATAGTGTCAGTAGAAGGTATTAGAGTAGACCCTAGCAAGATCAGAGTAGTGTTAGAGTGGGAACCTTCAAGGAATGTGATAGAGATATAGAGTTTCCTAGGATTAGTTGGGTACTATAGAAGGTTTATGAAGGGATTTTCCTTAATTGTAGCTTTTTTGACTAGATTGATTAAGAAGAATGTGAAATTTGAGTGGGATGACAATTGAGAAGCTAAAAAAGATGCTAATAAAAGCTCTTATCCTGATTCAACTTGAACAGGGTAAGGACTTTGTTGTGTACAGTGATGCTTTAAGACAGTTAAAGCCACATGAGAGGAATTATCTTACTCATGACTTAGAGCTAGCTGCCATTATATTTGCTTTGAAAATTTAGAGGCACTACTTGTATGGTGAGAAATGTTACATCTACACAGACCATAAAAGTTTGAAGTACCTTTTAACTCAGAAGGAATAGAACTTAAGGCAGAAAAGATGGTTAACACTGATTAAGGATTATCATTGCTTAATAGATTACCACCTAAGGAAAGCTAATATGGTAGCAGATGCTTTGAATAGGAAATTCATGGTGACTTTAAGATCTATGAATGCTAGATTGCAGTACACCAAGGAGAATGCTATGTTGGCTGAGTTACATATTAAACCAAATTTTAGACAGTAGATAAAGGAGGCACAGGGTAGAGATGAGTCATTGATATAGCTGGTAAGTAAAGTCGAAGAGGGGAAGGCACCAAGATTTGACTTGAGTGAGGATGGATGTCTATATTATCAAAACGGGTTATGTGTGCCTAGTACAGATGACCTGAGGTTACAAATACTGAAGGAGGCATATAAAGCTCATTATTCCATGCACCTTAGTAGTATTAAGACGTATTTGGACCTAAACCCTCATTATTGGTGGTCACGTATGAAGAGAGATGTGATAGAGTATGTTGCTAGATGTCTGACATGCCGGTAGGTAAAGTTTGAACATTAAGTTCCTTCTGGATTGTTGCATCTTTTAGCAGTACCAGAATGGAAGTGAGAAAAGGTGACAATGGATTTTGTAATGGGATTGCTTATGACCAGAGGTAAATATGATGCTGTGTCGGTGATTGTTGATAGACTGACTAAGACAACTCACCTCATCCATGTCAGAATGGACTACTCACTAGAAAAGTTGGCTAAACTATACGTTGATGAGATTGTCAAACATCATGGTGTACCTGTGGCAATCATTTCTAATAGAGATCCTCGATTCACTTCTAGGTTTTGGAAGAAGTTACATGAAGCCCTAGGTATTAAATTGACCTACAGTATAGCCTTTCACCCTCAAACAGATGGACAATAAAAAAGGGTGATACAAGTGCTTGAGGATATGCTGCGTAGCTATGCCACTGAATTTAAAGGCAACTGGGATCAATACTTGTCTCTAGTTGAGTTTGCCTACAATAACAATTATCAGACTAGTTTGGGCGGAGCTTCATATAAAGCACTATATGGTAGAAAGTGTAGAACTCCTTTGTGTTAAAGTGAGATTAGGGAGAGCAAAATCTCAGGAGTTGATTTGATTAGGGATACAGAGGAAAAGGTTAAGGTTATCAGAGAAAGATTAAAAGCTACAGCTGATAGGTAGAAATCTTATGTTGATCTGAAGCAGAGGGATATTGAATATGTTGTTGGTGAGAAAGTATTCTTTAAGATGTCTCTATGGAAATAGGTCCTCAGATTTGGGAAAAAGGGGAAGCTGAGGCCCAAATTCATGAGACTATATGAAATCACAAAAAGAATGGGACCTTTAGCATACAAGCTAGCTTTGCCATCTGAATTGTCAAAAATTCATGATGTGTTTCATGTCTCAATGCTGAGGTGATACAAATTAAATCCCTCCCATATAGTTCCAACAACAGATGTTGAAATACTGCTAGAATTGAGCTACGAAGAAAAACTAATACAAATACTAGCCAAAAAGGTGAAATAGTTGAGGAATAAAGCCATTCCTTTAGTTAAAGTCCTCTCAAGGCATCATAATATAGAAAAAGCTACATAAGAGCCAGAAGAGCAGATGAGGGCTCAGTATCCACACCTATTCACTCTAAGTAATTTCAAGGATGAAATTTCTTAAGAGGGAAAGAATTGTAGCGCTCGTAAGTCGAGGCTCCGTGAACAATACCACTGAGGCTGGAAAGTGTTCTTAGAGTGCTGAATCACCTTCACGAGGCTCGAGGCAGGGGTACTAGTCATGAAACTTTGAAAGGCTATAAAATGATGGAATTAACTTAATTTAAAGATTTAGTAAAACCAAAAAATTATTTTAGGTTGTAATCTAGTGAGTAGTAGGCTCAAATGGAGTTAGGCCGGGAATGACCCGGGATGTGTTCAGATAGAGCTAAAAATACCATACCCTAAAGATTAAAAATTCCCCTAAGTCCATTGGTGAAATAATTTTTGAATTCCGAGGTAGTTTGCAAATTTTCTTAGTTTTGAGCTTTGCATGTAAATCAAGGTAGTTGGTTAACTGTCCTGTCGATGAAAGTTGGCCATGAAATTTTATAAGCCTCTAAATGAGACTAATTGAGGATTTTTAAAACAAATGTAACAATTTTTGAAGGTCTATGTGATTTTTAAAAATTCTCTAAAGTTTTTGCCAAAACCAAGCTTTTTCGGGATGCTCGGGTGGCATGTGACCCCACCCATGCCACCTCAGCCACTATAAATAGGCCTTGGTGACACCTAAGTGGCCACATATCTAATGCCACTCACCACCTTTTCTTTTCTTCTTCTTTCTTCCTCCACTATCCCGACACCATTTTCCCCTTGTTTCCACCATTTTTGTTCCTTTTTACAAGCTTTTTTCTTCCCAATTGCCACCAAAAATTATGTTAATGTGTTAAAAATTGAATTGTAAAGGAATTGGGAGCCATAGGAGTCCCTAAAGCTCAAAGAAATTCAAGGTGTGAGCAAGTGTACATCAAATAGGGCTAAGAGGCAACTTCTTATATGTAAGTGATTCCATCCTTTTTAAATTATTTCCTAGAGGATTTAGTGATTCTAAGAATGCTTATATTCTTGGAATTTGATTTGGGGACTTGTGTGATTTTTCAAGGATTTTTGAATGGAAGGTGGCATGTATGGGAGTAAAGGCAAATTGAGGGGAAAGTAGGCCTCTTTCAAGTTTGAAGTGAGGAATAAGCTTCCTTTAGTAGCAAGGAATGTGAATTTAAGGCATTCAAAGCATGGACATTAGAATTCAAATGTAATAGGCTTAGTAACCTTGTATAGAAATGGTGGGAAATGTAGCTAATATGTGTGAATTGATGAATTAGGCATATACTTGTGTTAATGATATGTGGAATGTATGCTTGGAATGATGATTTGGTGAAAGGAATGCATGGAGAGGGTTATGTAGGGATGTGTGTGTGTGACTTATTAAGGTGACTTTGGCATGAATTCTAATGTATTTGACATAGAAATACATGATTTGTGGTGACATGTGGTGGAAATTTAGAGTGTGGACATTAAGGCTCTTTTGGTTAAGAGGTTGCTTGACAAGTGGGCTAGGGATATGGTGAGTTACCATGGCAAGTTGTATGGCAACTAGCTTGGTAATTATGGCATTATAGGTGTAGGTGATGAAATGGATAAATAAAACTAGAAGTGTTATACTTAATTAGGTGGCTTGTTGAATGACTTTATATTTGAATCTTAATGAATGTGGGCTTGAGGCCTTGTGTGTTGCTATGTGTGTCTGATATGTGTTGAATGTTTTATTTGGGGGACTAGAAGGGTCCAGAAGGAGGTTAATGGGTTATATTACCTTTAGAAGTGTTTTTATAGGTGGAAAAAAATTTCAAAATGCCCCTAGGTAGCCGTTGTGTTGCCCAAATTTTTTCCAAACTTAAGAGGGGTCTATTAAAGGAATTTTAGTATAATAATGACATGATAAAATATGATGTGGGGTTAGATACCTAATTTAGGACCAGTCTTATTAAATATTTGGATTTCAATAAGTGTTAAATGAATAAACCCTGGGAAAATATAAGGATGGCTAACCTGTAGGAAGTGCACCACTTATCGGATTTCCTCTGAGATCTAGTAGGAGGTGTCACATAAAGAAATAATATTCTTATTTAAACTTGGCACACAATAACAATTCTCAAGTTTTAATGCTAATCCAAAAGGTAAATACAAGGTAATGACCCTACAACTAATGTAGCAATCCTTACTCCATTTGCTACATATTGGTTCATTTTGCCTTTCTCTACCCTCCTACTACTTCTCAACTCCTATAGATCATAGCAAAAGTGATAACGACAACTAGTTTCTAATGCCTTTGAGTGGTATTAAAAGCAATACTAATATTAATCTCAATAACATTAATACATGAACTAGAAGCAATAACATGCTCCCTCTTTATTTGAAACCCTTGACATACCTTGCAATGTCTTTTTAGCCCTTTAGGTTTGGACTCTAGTCAATCATTTTCTTCTATAAAAAGTTCAAGAGTTAATCTATAATTCTATTTTTGGATCCTAATAGAAATCTTAACAGTCTTGTGTAGGTTTTACAATATCTAGTAGTGAAATTACAAAACTCATGGAGTGAAATGTTTTATTAAAGCCTAACATCCGTAGTCTATAAGACTAAAGTGTCCTCAACCATCTTCAAGTGAAATAGCAACTTAGACATCTAATATCTTCCCATTTGAGCTTGTTCATCAAACAATGCCTTAAAAATATCATATGATGATATGAGCAACCACATGCCCATGCTTTTTCTATAGTTTAGGACATTAAAGGTAACCTAGTTGTCATTAATATCTCCATGTACTTTAGAAAAGCTTCTTACTCCTAGAAAGAATATCATCAATCGAATGAGGTGGAATATTTATATCCAACACATAAGTTATCTAAAATACAGCGTATATTCAGGTTATTTATGTTCATGATGGGCACTGCTTAAGTAAAGATTGAGATTATGACATTAGATGTATGTCATGAACATGCATGCAATAATTTTGTGGTCTTTTAAAATTGCACGTTATTCCCACTATTTTATTACAAACCCATAGCACTCAAACGTAGATCCAAGAAAGCTTGTTAAAATAGGGGGTAAGCAAAACCGAATCAAAATCGAAAATCGAATCAAACTAATATGTATTTCAATCTACTCGATTTGATTTTTAATTTATTCATCTTGATTTTTTTTAAAAAATTGATTTATTAGTTTAGTTCTTAGACTATAAAAATTGAATAGACTAAACTCACTGAACTCTCAAAATGATGTTGTTTTGGATGTATAAAATAACATTATTTTACACTAAAACAACGTCATTTTGATTTTTTATGTGCAGAAAAATAAAATACGTAAAAAGTTAAGTTTGTTTGTTTGATTATATTCAGTTTGTTCTATCGGTATGATTTTTCTATCTAATTTAGTCAGTTCAATTATTTTTTATGAAGAGTTTGATTTATTCATGTTTTGGAACGAACCAATCGATTGCTCTCTTTTACGTTGGAAGCTTTCTTAGTGGGATAGCATCCACCTACTTTTCAGATTTGACCTTGGGTTTACCTAACAAGCCATTATGCAAATTTTGGTCATAGATTTGGAAATCAATTGCATCCAATGCAATTACTAATCATTTGGTCATAATGTCTAATGCATTTGTATCCAATACACATTTTCCTAGTCTAGCCTCCAATAAACATTAGCCTTGAGTTTGCTCAACAAGCTAATGCCACTAGCAAGATGAACCCATTAATATAGTGAGAGCATATTCGATGTAGCATGTACTTGAGTTCACTCAATGACCCAATAGTAAGAAGAACTCCTAAACCCACCAC
>CANXYI010669400.1:0-10960 GCA_948208565.1 Hura crepitans
CAGTGTTTAAAGGTCTAGGGAAGGAATTAGGATAATTGATACATGTTGCATGTGAACTTGCATCTGTTTGAGTAAATGACATATTTAGTTTGATATATTCCACCACTGAGTTTTATACTCAGTGTGTCGGTGTTCCGATGCACAGGTTGTAGATAGAGGGACAAGCAGCATCAGACAAGGAGCTCAGTGTAGCTGAATACAAGTCTTTTTGGTATATTGTTTTCTTTCTTGTAGAAGATGTATAGGTATGCACTCATGTAAATAGTGGGTACAGGTTGTATGTTGAATTGCAGTATCTTGTATATACAGTCATAAGTCATATATTTTCAGAAATTACAGTTTTATGTATATCATGATTGTGCCGTGATTGTATGACTATTGGTGGGTCTCTGACCCTGTGATTGAATGTGATGATGAATATTGTCTGTGATTTTTGGAGGACCAGAGGGTCCATTAGAGTTTATGGATGTTGTTTGGAGTTTAGAAGTGTTTTTCTTACAGGTTTAAAATTTGGATTAGGTAACAGGGCAGCTGTTATGCTGCCCGAATATTAAGAAATGTTTGGTAGTGCCTGAGGAAGAAATAGTGGAAGTACAGACACACCTTGTCCGTTCAGGGTAAGCGGGTAGGGGGTGTCACACGCTGGCAGAAGCTCCTACCTTGATTCAACTTGAACATGGTATGGATTTTATAGTGTACAGTGAAACTTCACTGAATGGCTTGGTGTGTGTTAATGCAAGATGAAAAGATAGTAGCTTATGCTTCAAGATAGTTGAGGCTATATGAAAGGAACTATTCTACTCATGATTCGAAGTTAGTTGCTACTATTTATGCTTTGAAGACATAGAGGCACTATTTATATAGAGAGAGATGCTATATATATATATATATATATATATATAGAGAGAGAGAGAGAGAGAGAGAGAGAGATAGCATAAAAGTCTAAACTAACTCCTTACTCTAAAGGAACTGAACTAGAGGTAGAGAAGGTGGTTAGGACTGATAAGGACTATGATTGCCTACTTGATTAGCACTTAGGATAAGCCGATATGGTGGCAGCTGCTTTGAGCTGAAAATTTATGATAGCCCTAAAAGTTATGAATATTAGTTTGTAGTACTTTTTAGAAGATGTTATGTTAGCTGAGTTACAGATAAAGCTAGATTTTAGATAGCAAATTAAGAAAAACTAGATGAAATATGAACAATTAATTCAGATGGCAAGAAAGGTTAAAGAGGGAAAGACCACAGGGTCTGAGTTTACAGAGGATTGGTATTTGTATTTTCAGAACAAGTTGTGTGCACCTAGTACAGATGACCTGAGGTTATAGATATTAAAAAAGACACATGAGGCTCCTTGTTCCATTCATCCTGGGAGGAAAATCTGGATTTGAAATCTTATTATTGGTGGCCTAATATGTTGTAAAGTGTTTGACATGCTAGCAAGTGAAAGCTGAGAATCAGGTTCCTTCTAGCTTGCTACATCCAACAGCAATACCAAAGTGGGTATGGGAAAAGCTGACCATGGATTTTGTGATGGGTTTACCATTAAACCGAGGTAAATGCAATGTTGCATGGGTAATTGTTAACAGATTGATAGAGACAGCTTATTTTATCCCAGTCAGGATGGATTACTCCCTAAAAGGGTTGGCTAAACTATATATGGATGAGATAATCAGATTTCAGTGTGTGCCAGTGACTATCATTTTTTTTATAGGGATATTCATTTCACTTCCAAATTTTTAGAGGAAGCTACAGGCAACTTTTAGCACTAGACTGATCTATAACACAGCTCTTCATCCTTAGTCTAACGGATAGTCAGAGAGGATGAAATAGATATTTGTAGATATGTTGCAAGAATATGCTATTGAGCTTATGGGTAATTGGGATCAGTACTTGTCCTTGGCAGAGGCTGCCCATGGTGACAGTTACCAGTCTAGGTTGGGGATTGCCCCATATATGGCAATGTATGGTAGACAATGCAGGACTCCTTTATGTTAGAGTAAAGTTGGAGAGAGGAGAATCTCCAGTGTGGATTCAATCAGAGAAAGGCTGAAGGTAGCTGTGATTAGATAGGAATCATATGCTGACTTGAAGTAGAGAGATACTAAATATATAGTTGGGGAAAAAAGTGTTTCTAGAGGTTTATCAGGGAAAAAAAGTATAGAGATCCGAGAAAAAGAGGAATTGAGACTCAGGTTCATATAACCCTATGAGATTATAGATAAAGTCAGACCTCGACCATATAAGCCAACACTACCACTTGAGCTATAATAGATACATAATGTTTTCCATGTTTCTATGCTTAGAAGGTACAGATTGGATCTATCATATGTGATTCAAATAACAGATAATGAGGTATAGCTGGATTTGAGTTATGAGGAAGAACCAGTATAGAGTATGGCTCACGAAATAAAATAGTTGAGGAATGAGTCCATACCACTGTTACACTGCTATGGAGGTACTAAAATACAAAGGAAGTTACCTGGGAACCAAACGAGCATGTGGGAGCTTAGTATCCTCATTTATTTGGTCTAAGTAATTTTGAGGATGAAATTTTCTTAAGAGGGAAATAAACGTAATGCCTATGTTTCAAGGCTCCATAAATAGTGCCACTGGGTCAGAAAAGTGTGCTTGGGGTACCAGGTCACTTGCACATAAATCGCGGTAGTGACACTGGTTATGAAACTTTGAGCGGTTTTAATTTAATGAAAAAGCAAAATTTAAAAAATTTAGTAAAACTAATAGTTCATTTCGAATTGTAAGCTACCCCTCGGTGCAATAAAAAATTTTTCAAGCCAAGAATGACCAAAGATGTGCCTAGACAGACTAAAAAATAGAGGACCCTGATGCTCAAAAATTCCACTGAGTCCATTGGCAAAAGAATTTTTAGATTCTGAGGTTGTTTGCAAATTTTCATAATTTTTTAGGTTCGTACGCAAATTAAAGTAGTCTGAAAACTACCCTATCAATGGAATTTGGCTGCAAAAATTTATGAGCAAGTAAAAGGGATTAAAATATGAATTTTAAAATAAATGATGTAATTTTTTGAGGTCCATGTGAATTTTGGTAAATTTTCAAAGTGTACCAAAAAATCAAGACATGTCATGGTGGCTTAGGACCCCACCCATATACTTGCAAGCTAACCTAGGGCCTTGACAAGTGGTAAGTTGTGTTGACAAGTGGATTTTTCCACTAAATAAAAGGTTAAAGTTTTTCCTCCTTACCTACCTAGAATTGATGCCAAATTAGGGGAAGGAAGCCATTTTCACCATCTTCTTCAACCTATTCTAGAAAAAAATTCCACTAAAAATTTCTCTTAGATGGTTGTGAATTTCCAAAAAAAGAATGAAGGCAAAAGGAGCTTCCATGATTAAGTTAAAATTCATTTAAGGTCTTAAGGTCAGAATCAATCTAACAAGTTTGTAAGGTGAGTTTTCATGCTTTTCCTTTGGATTTTCTTGGTTGTTCTTGGCTGGAAGTGCTTCCTAGTAATGCCTAACTTCTATGGGGACATGCATGGCTTTTGTTTTGAGGTGAATTAGGGCAAAGGAAAGCTTGAAGGAGGTGGAGAAAGAGACCGCAGGGGTTGGAAATAAAGGTGCGCAGCCTTAAAATGGTGGCAATTACATCTTCAAGTGAGCGAGGTAAGTGAATTCAGCCATTCACTTTATGCCCTTTAAATTATAAACTTCACTCTTGAGTAATGATGGCATGAAAATTTAATGGTGGATATATGAAAAGAAGTAAGGTATATGCTAATTTTGTTTGTGGCCAAGAGGTGTAAATTTGTTCTAGTGTGCTTGTGATGTGTAAGGCATAAATTAATGGCTTATGTATGGATATGTTAGAGTATCTCTTGTGAATTGTTAAAAATGTACATAATTGGCATGAAGTGTGCATGTAGCCAAGGCATATATGGCTTGTACATTAGTATGGCATATATTGTATAAAGTATACATGTGTGGATATATGCTAAGATATTGATGTATAAGGTATGTGTGTGATAAGTGAGGTTAAAATATATGTATTGGCAATAATTTCCTTAGTGGCCGAAAGGTATAATGGCATGGGAAAGCTTGGCAAGTATGGTATATGGGCAAGTTTGGTGCTTATGGGTGATGCAAGGTAATGTGCTTATAATGTATGATATTAGAGTGACATGAACTTAGCTAATATGTACTTTAAATGGAATGAAATGGTAAAGGTATGTATGTAAGTGTGACTAAGCTATTGATTAATGAATAATTGTGTAATGAATACTATGGAAATGCATGATTAAGCATAAAAAAAGATTGAACCTGAGGGCTATATTAGTGTAAATAGGCATGAAAGTGATGGAATATACATGTACTAAATATACCTATAATGATGTATTTATATAAGCTATAATGGCTTAAATTATCTTGGCATGAATTTAATCAATGTACACCATTAAATGGCATGTAACATAGTCAAGGAATGGCATGAATAATGACCTTAAATTTGGATTAGCAAACAAGTAAAAAGAGTGGCTTATAACTTTGCCTTTAAGGGCTATGGTTTTTTAAGTGCACAATGTGCTTAATTTGTGTGCCTTTGAAGGCTATGTCTTGTAATGGATGATAATGGTATTTGAGCTATATTTTGGCCTTGTAAATGGCCTATAAATTGTTGGCTTAGGGCCTATGAACTTGATGTAATTAGTGTTAAAAACTGCTCGGGACAATAAGGTGAATTGGACCTGAAAAGCTTAAATAAACCTTGCCGCAATAACCTATAATTGTCCTAAATAACCATTACTTGAACCAATAAATACTTTAAACAGTAAATGGCCTAAAATTGTGAAATTCTAATGGAATTGAAACTAGCATAATATATGATAATTATTAACAATTATACCTTAGTTATATTTTTTTATATTTTACCTAGTATAGCCTATTTATGGCTATACCAGACCGGGCTAAATTCCAACTGTGCTGTAAAAATTATGACTCTATTTTTAAGAATATAATGTTATAAAAAGTTAATTAATAAGAAAATGGACATAGATTGAAGTTTAATGTCCCATTAGTTAGACACCCACTAGATCGATTGTCCGATCAACTTAGGGATCCTGAGTAGCTGCTACACTATCAACTTTTTAGACAAAGCTGGTATAGTGGCGTAGGTCCCTATTAGGGCCACTGTACTAGTCTGTTGGATAGACAACTTTCTACTCTTACCACCTGATGCCAGATTTGATATTGTCGGTGCAACGGTGTAGGTCTCCATAGGCCACTGCATTAGTCTGTTAGGCAGACCAGTTTGTTAGGCAAACATAACCACTTCATCACTCATCATTTATATGATGTCGGTGTAGCGACATAGGTCTCTAAAGGCCACTACAATAGTCTGTTAGATAGACCAATCTATAGGGCAGACACTTCTTGTTATTTGCACCTTAGGCACCAAAATTTAATTGAGCTGGTGCAGCGGCACAGGTCCAGAATAGGGACCACTACACTAGTTTATTTGCCCTCTTAATCTAGTGTCTATCAGGGTTGTCTCCTAAGTTAGGCCAGCTCAAATAATTAAATAAGAGTAATAAATTGCATATGACTATGAAATATAACATAAGGGCATTTTAGTAATTTTCCACTAATAGTGAGTAAAGGCTTAAAATGGTATAGTTTGTGCATAAAATGATTAATAATAACTAAAAACATGAATTATATAACTTGTAATAATTAACTGGATAATTATAGATAGAAACACCCTAAGGGTAAAATGGTAATTATGCATGCTAGTTTCTTATATTGAACTGGGATATCAGTATAAGATATGAATGGATGTATAATGCATGGGTTAACTATTGGACATGTTTTTAATGATTGAATTCACTACTGAGTATTTTTATACTCAGCGTACCTATTTCGGTGCGTAGGTACCAAGATCAAGGGCGTTGCCTCGTAAAGCATGCAATAGAGTTCAGAGGTCATTTATTTTAGAAGATTAATCATGTATAAATGTATAGTTCCTCTATGTACTTAGGTGAGGAAAATGGGTGTGATGTATATAAGGGACATAGGGTAGTAATTGTATATAATAGACTATGCTATGATTAATCATGTGATGGTTTCTTTTATGTATATGTGATCTGTATTGATGCTTGTAAGCTTGAGGCTCTTTTTGTTGTTAGGGTAGCCTAAGGCCTATGATTGTTGTGTGATAAATGATGTTGATAGGATGATATCTAGGGGACCAGAAGGGTCCAAGAGATGTGATATATGATATAGAAGTGTTTACACATAGAAAAGAGGGTTGGTATAGTAACCCGGGCAGCCGTTATGCTGCCAGAATTTTTAAAAAATACTAGACCATGTTAAAATCCTTCTATAATAGCTTGAACATGATAACATGAACCTAAATGGAATATAGGAATAGACTGGACTGTATAAGGAGTCAGATAGAATTGCCTAGTGTAGTATAAGTAAAAGTTAAATAAATGATCGTGGGAGAAGTGAGATGGGTGATCTAGTGGGAAGTGCGCCGCTTATTAAGTTTCTTCAAATATCTAATAAGGGGTGTCACATGCCACGCTTAGGCGGATAGGAAACCTATCCCTCATCAGAATGGAGGGAAGATGATAAAGGCCTTATAAGTAGGGTCTTGGTACTTTTGGTCAGCGCGTATTTGGGTTTTAAGGGATCAGATCCCATCAAAATTCCGAAGTTAAACGTGTTTTGGTGAGAGCAGTACCAAGATGGGTGACTACCTAGGAAGTCCTCATGTTGCACCCTTTGCTTAAGGGATAAAGTTGTGAGGCCTGGTGGGCTAATATGAACAATACTAACTAGCCAGGCCGAGATGTTACAATTGGTATCAGAGCCTGACCCTTCCTAGTACGGGGATGATAGTGAGAATGATGGGTCCTAAGGTAGGGAGAACCATGCTTAGGTGGGTAGGTAACCTATTCCATATAGTGTGACAAGCAAGGATACTTGTATCCTAAGGTGGGGTGGCCATGCTTAGGCAGATAAGAAACCTATCGCACATCGGAATGGAGGCAAGATGGTAAAGGCCTTATAAGTAGGGTCTTGGTACTTTTGGTCAATATGCTTTTGGGTATAAAGGATCGGATCCCATTAGAACTCTGAAGTTAAATGTGTTTTGATGAAAGCAGTACCAAGATGGATGACCACTTTAGAAGTCCTCATATTGTACCCTTTGCCTAAGGGACAAAACTGTGAGGCCTAGTGGGCTAAAGCGGATAATACTAACCAGACGACCTAGGACGTTACACATTGTTCAACATATGTTAGCTTTCACCATTCATTTATCATAAGAAAGGGTGCATTCATCAATTCAACATACATCTATACTCATTAATCATAAGTGATAATTCATTCATTGAAAAGTCATATCCATCATACAACTATCTTACATGTATTCACCCATTCATGACATGTTCATTCGCTAAAGTCATTTCATTCACCACATTTATCCACCACCTTTATGATTCCACACTCATTTATAGGATAAAGTGCATTCATTAGAATTATTCATTCATTAATCACCTTCATGTTTCACATTTTTCTAAGATAGAATAAATTCATTCATTTAAGAGAAAACTAGGTTACTAATCATTAAACATATTCATACATTTACACATGCATCAATTCATTTATCAAACATTAGCCATATGCTTTAGGCACACCACTCATTAGGTTTACATGCATAAGCATCTTATCAGACATCAGTCACATAAAGACATAAAGGACAAATAACATGCACATGTATTATTCAAAATAAAGTCACATTCCTCCATGCATTATATAAAAAGGTTCATCCTTCCAGTTGTTAAAGAACTAAGTAAAAACTTATCCATGTAGTATACTACATTCAGTCATGCATAATCACATATCTACTACATTTAAGCCTCTAACTCATTTATTAGTTATTCACTTACATCACACACAACACATATGCACATGATGTCACTATCCTTAACATGAGATATGATTTAAACTAGTGCTTAAGGCCTATCACTAGATTTAGTTTAGTCCACAACATCATACTATTGCTTAAAGACCTATCACCATATTTAGTTCAATCCACGACATCCAAATATTCTTTAAACCCATCACTAGATTTGGTTCGGTTAGCATACTTTAGACCTATTACTAGATTCAGTTCAATCAATATCTCTAGACTCATCACCTAATTTGGTTTGGTTAGCATACTCAAACCTATCACTAGATTTGATTCGGTTAGCATACTTTAGACCTATCACCAGATTCAATTCAGTCAACATCTCTAGACTCATCACCAGATTTAGTTTGATCAACTCTTTTAGACTTATCAACATATTTGGTTTGGTCCATTTGCAACTTACCAACTTGAAGGTGAATAGACACCCACATTTGATGTAGTTTTCTTTACTTTCAATTAAAATCATCCGAAGGAAAATAGGCACCTATATTCGGTGTAGTTTATTTTCACTTGAAGGCAAATAGGCACCTATATTTAGTATAGTTTATCTTCCCCTTGAAGGCAAACAAGCACTGGCATTTGATTTAGTTTTCTTTAGTTCAACATCTTGAAATTCCCTTGAAGGTGAGCAGACATTCATATTCAATGTAGCTTACTTTCAAACCTTATATGGAAACATCAAAGCAAAAACATGTTCGAATTTAGTTGGATTTTTACTTCACCCGAGGACAAGCAGGCACCCATATTCGGCGTAGTTTTCTTCACAATATCAATTCTTTTTCAAAGGAAAATTCAACTCAGGTCTAGCAAGCTTTTACAATGATTTAGAGGTAGGCATTTATATTCAATATAGCTTCATGCCAAGTAAGTTTTTCTAACTCTGGTACTTTGATGTGCACTATTGCTTTGGCATTTCACAACACACACCAAAGTGGGGGCAACTGTAGGCACCTCACTTTTTGGCCTATGATGATAACCAGAGATAGGCTCAAGCAACCTAAAAACCAAGTCTACACTGACTAACATGGCACAAATCTACCTGGACTTGATGCTATGAGGTCTGTACCATAGCCAGCCTAGACCAATTGAGCCTGAAGCCTAAGATCTGTATGGACAAGCCAAAGCCTATGTCTACACTGACTAAATAAGACCTAGCCTAAAGCCCATAGATTGTCGAGAAAGCCAATAACATAAGTTCGCATGGACTAAGCTGTACAAGTCTACATAGACTTGCTAACAAAAAGAGTCCAAAAGTGCAAAATTCCTATCTAGACTCTGTCTCTTAATCCTAGAAGGATTTTATCACTTTTGAATAAAGAGACTTTTAACCCTAAGCCTATAAATACCCTTCCTAAAAAGAAGAAAAGGGAGGAGTGGAGCTCAGAAGGAGGTAATTCTGAGAGCCTAAACCCACTATACATGAATCCAGGAGAGGACTCCAACCAAGAATCACTCTACTAGCCCTATTAATCTACACTTAAAGTCTATTCTTCCAAACTCTACCTTTTGTATTGTTACTTAAAGTCCACTAACAAAGGTAATATCTTAGGCCTTCCACTATACATATTGATAATATTTGCATGGATCTAAGATCTCTAAGGATTGATCATAAGTGAGGTGATTCTATGTAATCCCCACTTTGATCATAGGAGTAAGTCCTCATTTTAAGTTGTTTCTTATTGTATAATTGATTGTTGTTGTGCTATAATTATTCTATTATTTTTGTCCTAATCTCATGGACCTATCTATAAGCATGATCACATTCACATTGACTTACTTGATTGATATGTGCCTGATTTGTAGTCCATATGAACTTATGTTTAATAACAGTGTTCTATCTATCTTATGTATCATGTTCTAATGCATTTTGTTTACCATATTCTATGATGTTATCATGTTATATAATCATCTTGTTCTATAATATGCATATTGTTGACTATATTAAAACTATTGTAGAGTTTGCATGGACTCCCTCTCATGATGAACATTGTTTGTACGGATTATCTTATCTCATTCTTGTGTATTTTTTTCTTTCAAGTATGCATAAACTCCCTCTTACGAGGAATATAGTCCATGCAGACATTTACTTCAGATTCTAGTTTTCACATGTATCTGTATTTCTCATCCTCTTTATGAATTCTTATGAATCCTTATTTGGTATTGTTAACCTTTCCTCTGAGTTGTATGCATGTGACCTTTTCTCACTAGGGTAGAGGTCCAGACAGATATAATAACCCTTATAAGCAGTAGTTCACACGGATGCTTATTTGAGCTATATAGAGTTCGTAATGACTTAATGTCATATAGGCAGGACCAATTAAGTGTTCTTTTTTATTTCCTTTGTTTTTATACCTATTATATTCTTTGCTCATTTTGGGTTGTAATAAGTACTTAAATAACTTATTTTACATGTCAAATGTCTAACTTCACTTTTAATGATGTTTCTTTTTAATTAAAAGGTGTTTTCTAAACAAAATGATTTTGAGTTTTCTCTAATCAAAAGTCATATTAAAAATGTATTTTAATAAAAGCCAATCTCCTAGAGATAGGAGTTGGGCAATTACCGCCAATTCCTATGGAATTACGGGTAATTGTCAAGTCAAATAACAACTAATCAATGACCCACTATATGGATGTGCAATACACTTATTGTATGCTTTAATTACTACAATTTACTTCTTATACATGAAAAGGTGACATAACTGCTTTAAATTTAATGCATGCTTGTTTGATACGGGATTGATAAACATTACAATATAATGGAAGGCATATTATTGTGGCATAAATAAAATATGAATTTCAAACCTTTCTAGTACAAAAGATCAGAGGTCCTAGTGTAGAGGCCATATGGCAACTCCTTAACATTAAACTTGTAACGTCCGCCAGTCGACGTCTCATGAACAGTGCCTTCGGAACCCGATTGATGTTCCCCGCGGTGCGGGTTATCATTTCGAGTCCGATGACTGGCATATTGGTCATAAAACTTTGACAGGCCGGAAAAGGGTCTAAA
>CANXYI010669472.1:0-15380 GCA_948208565.1 Hura crepitans
TATATGATGCATCCTTTTAAATCTTATAGCACTCTTATGTAACCCATATACAAATTAAGAAATGCCTAAACTGGAGCTCTGAGACAACCAAATGTGACACCCCTTACTTGATATGATCAGCGAACCTAGACAATGGATGAGACACAAAATTATATCTATTCTTATGTATCAAATTCAATGAAAATGAATCTTAATTTGAAAACATCTTGAGCACGCACAAGGTGTTGCAATTACAAAAAAAATCAAAAATCATTTTCATAGGTTCACCATTAGGGTCCCTATGCTAAAATTTTGATACCATAATGACTGCTCAGAGCACTATATTAAATAGTAACCTATCAAAAAATACACTTCTATACCAATATAACTCTTTAAATCTTCATATTGGTCCATCTAACCATCAATCTCATAACTAAACAACACAATCTTAATATAACGTTACCATATATCAAAATCATACTCATGTGTAAATTAAAACTATTTTTGTTTTCTTTACAAGATTTTACAAAATATATATACAATACAATTTAGGCCTAACCCTAAAGTTATATATGAGTGCTACTGTATATAGATTAATAACTTTACAAATTCAACATATACCATGAGAGATATCCTTAGGATTTGGGTACTTACACAAAGGCTATTTACAATCTTGCTTGCCTTAACCTATATATACACATGGAAACAACATGCTAAGCAATTGCTTAGTGGTGTATTTGATTTAACTTATGTATGCACACATGCTACTCATGCAATATCAAGAATCATATTTAATTAGTGTCATAAAAAGGATCATATAAGTCATACTATGTTCATGCATGATTTACATATTTCCACCATTATGATCACAAATATTTATGACATATAAAAGCATTAAGCATATTTATATATTTCTAGCATCAAGTAATACTCAAATGAATCATGTTGCTAATGTACATATAATATGTAAATAGCAACTTATCATAGATGTCATGGCATATCAATAAATAATGATCATTTTCACACATCTTATTAATGTTGAGGACATAACAATACATGACTATACCTAGAAGATAATAAACCACAATAGGATAATAGGGCATATTTGAGCTCGAAGGCCATACTCATGTCAAAGGCTATAATCATGCCCACAGCCTAAAATGAATATGTAGTGGCCTAATAGATCTTACTATGGCTACACCCACTCAATGTATAATGGCACTATCAACCTTACTGCTATTGTACTAGCTCAATGTACAATGGCATTTATAAACCTTACTATGGTTGTATCCACTAAAGAGGCACCAAAATACCCTAGCAGCTGTTATCACTCCCTAGTTAACCAATCAACCTATCCAATCTAGGTTGTCTAATCATTTGGGATATTACATTTTCTTGCATTTTTACGTGCAACTCATTATAGGCTATTATTTCATGTCAAAATCTCATGTCAATATATTTACCAATTAGGTCAACTCAATGCATGTGATATATAACATCTTAAACAAATCACATTTCACATAATTTTATTTTGAAGTCAATCTCATTTTAATCATGTAATTGCTTATGATTTTTAATCATACAATCTATAAATATTTTTGTGCATTTTCACATCATACTAGTTTCACATGACATCATATGTCATGCATCAAAATCAATTATCACTTTAAGTAATTACAGACAACTTTTAGTAATAAACATGGTTATATAACTAATTCATAGTTTACACAACATAACATATTAAATAAACACATGTGCACACACTTTTTACACAAAAAATTCTCATTAAAAATGTAAATCAATTCAAATACACTTACTAAGATTGCAAAATTCACCGATGATGCCTAACTATGCCTTCTCTTTCTCTTTCCTTTTCTCCTTATTTACATGCATACACAACATATCAATAAAAAATACAAATAAAATAAATTGTTAACCAAAACTAAAAATTGACTTTTACGCATTTGCCATCGATCTTTGAGGCACTCTAGAAAACTTATCACTTCTTACCCCTATCTCTAAACAACAAATCTCCATGATTTTCCTAGAAATTCTTGCTAAAATAAGTGTTTTGTATAGTGGAGGTTAATTTTTTAGTGTAAAATTGGAGAAAATAGGCTTTACCATCGATATAAGAAAGAAAAATGGAGGAGAAAGGTAGCCATGGCTATCTGCTTTTTATGGAAGAAAGGGGAGAAAAATGACAATTTAGTTAAATGTTAACTTTTAAACAAGTTAAAAAAAATATAATTGCCCCTTTTTTCTTTTGAAAATTCACAAACAATAATTCTAAAGCCTAAAAATTCTCAAATTTTACCCAAAAATAAAAAAATACTAGGTCCCATATGCTCTTAAAAGTTCAGCTCAAAATTCCTAGAAAATTGATAAAAATCTCAACTTTGAATATTATGCAATTTTTGAAAAAGTACTTCCCAGTCTCGACAAATTTCGATTCTAGTTCCATTGGACTAGTTAGAATTTTTGAGTACTAGGTTGTATCAATTTCAGGTCCTTTTTTGTAAAAATAAAATATTTTATGGTTTAGCTTCAACTATGGTGCAATTTATGAGATATCACAGTGAAAACTTTAACCACACTTTTAACCATTTTTATAAATTTATTTTCGCTCAAAATTTCACCAAAAATTATTTTATTATTAATACTTTCATTAAGTAGTGTCAGTATGTCTTGACCCTTTAGATCACTTTACACTCCTATGAAAGTACTATTCATAAATTAGGGATTTTTGAGGTGTTATGTTAAAATTTTGAAATTACACTTACAATAAGTCCAAAAGACAATTTTGAGCTTGCTCACGCCTTCTCCTTTCCCTCATCCTTTCGTTTGTTACTCGAGTCAATTGCAAATTGCAGATTCATTTTTGTAATAATTTTAATAAATTAAATAAAATTTAAAAATTAAATTTGACCACATAAATGGACTATTGGGCACATATAAAACATCTGAAAAATATTAGAACTTAGAAAAACTTACCTGAACCAAAAAGGTCACCATTTATCGAGACTCAGAATCGAGCATTTTCTTTGATTTTTCCATGATATTCCACTTGTAACAGCTTCTAAAGGTCATAGAGGCTTGTAGGTTTGGATTGGGTGAGGAAAATTAAGGAGATTTTTGGGAAGGAAGAAGAAAAATTCAAGCTTCCATAGAGGAAGAGTGTGTTGGCTCAAATGGGGAGAGGAAAGAGATGTACACTATTCAACATTTAACCAAATTAATGAATTTTGACCTTTTATATAGTTACATAAAATTCCCACGTTAGTCCTCTTATTTTTCCTCTCTTATTTCCATTCTATTCCACCTCAATTAACCTCAATTTAATTCCCTTTAAATCACATAATAATTGCCCTATAACCTTTCAAAAACTAAAGCTAAAAAAAAGTGCAAAAGTGAATAAAATGACATAATATTACTTTTCTTGATTTTAGTTGGTTAAAAATGCAAAGAAAGTTTTATGGTAGTGTGACATGAATAGTGACATGGTTTTAGCTAAATTATAAAGTATTTAAAAAGTTGTTTAGAAAATTCTAGGATTAATAAAACCTAATACTCAAAAATTCTAATTAGCTTATTGGTATTGAAATTGGAATTTTTAGAGATCAAGATGTATTTTTACTAAAATTGGGTAACCTTAAAAACTATGTTTTCAATCGATTTTTCAAGATTTTTAAGCACTAATTTTTGGAGGTTTTTGATGTTTGATTTATAGATAATTATAGGTTTCTCGAATGTTAAAAATGAGGTAAGAAAATAAAAAAAACTATATAAGGAGTCAAAGTTGGGGCAAAGGAGGAATAATTTTCTCCCTCCTAAGACTCGATAGCTGATGCCATTAACAAGCAAGGAAAAGCTCATTTTTTCATCTAAATAAATAGTAACCCATTATTGATTAGGTAATTTTTTTTTAGTTCCAATAATTTTCCCATGTTCTTTAGGTGTCCAAAGTTGAGACTATACAGTCGATTTTTTGTTTTAGTGTCTGTATGTTTTTTTTACGAATTTTTACATATTGAATCTGTATTGGGCAATTAAGAAAATTCACAAAACTCAAGAGAAAGGGAAGAGAAAGTGTAGAGGTTATTAGGGTTGTGTTTTGACTCGGTATGTGTAATTGACTTAAATTATGAAAATTTAATATGCCCTAATTATTCAATAATATGTCATTAATGATGTTTATGTATTAAATACATAATTTATCTTATGAATGGCATTTTAATTATGATTAATGATGGAATTGATATATGTTAATATTATTTCTAATGTTAGATGGATGAAAATTATGTATGTTAATGTTATGTGTATTGTAGACATGCACGTATGTGTCCATTATGCATAAGGAATATGATGTATACATATGAATGCTATTATGTGTCTATGTGGACATGTTGTATGAAGATGAATGCATGAGATAGAGCTTTGAGGCCTTCAATGGTTAAAATGGCCAATTGATGTTATATGTATGTGTGCTGACTTTATATCGTCACATGTGTGCATGTATGTATCATATATGTGTGTTATGTATGATATATGACTATGAATGAGATATTTGCTTATATGGATGTGAGAAAATAAGGTGTGATATGATGAATGGCATTATGTGTGACACCCCTTACTTGTTCCAGTCGTAAGCCAATCGCCATACTCGACTAAGGTGTCTATATGACATGTTATTCGATCTCAACTTATACTTTGATATAATTTATTAATATTTTATCATTCATATTATGTGAACACATATAAATTCTTACCCTTTTTGAAAATCATTTGAAAACCAAGTTACATATCCAAACATTAAGAATCCTTATATCCAAATTTTGGCAGCATAACGGCTATACCGGGCACTATACAAAATTTTTAAACTGTAACCTATGACAAGAAAAACACTTCTATAACTTTCTCATACATTTTTCACTACTTTTATGATCCTTTTGATCACTTTAATATCATCCATAAAACAACATAGTCTCAACCTTAGGAAGAGATGTTAGACATGCATAAACTACTTAAAAACATTTTAGGTTTATGTTACAAATCAATTTACATAATTACAAAATATTACATATTATGGTTTAGGCCTAAAACTAAACATAACCAACATAAGTGTACACCTTCCTATAGTTTATACATTACATAAATTGTGTACATTGTTAAAATATAGCAAAAAGAAAAGTCTCCTCTTACTTGTTTGGATATCTTAAGGCATAGCCCAATTGTTCTTCTTACCTTAAAATCGAAAATAAAATGATATGCTAAGCAAATTACTTAGTGGTGTAATCAAAATAATTATCGCATGTATTCATTTATGCATGTATGTTCCAAGAATACATATATTGATACCAGACACTATTATCATATATAATACATTATTCATGTCATATATGTATACACCACTTATTAAGAGAGAGTTAACATACTCAAAAGTATCATAATATTTAGACACTTTACATTAGATATATATGCCATTTATGATTCATAAATAATGCAATTAATACATATATCTTTCATAAGCATATTTATAACCACATATAAGCATAAATAATATTAATGTTTTATTACATTAATATTCGTATAAACATTATTTAAAATTTTATTAGTGTATATAACTTATTAAATATACACTAATTAAGTGAATATAATATATTTATTTTCTTACTACCTATACGTAGAGATTATGTATTTTTTACTAGGGATGAAAGTAGTTAGTGGAGTCACCACCTAACCTCTACACTAGGACCTTTGATCTTCTATACCAAAAAGGTTCAGAATTCAGATCTTATTTATGGCACAATAATATTCCTTCCATTTTATATTGTAATATTTATTAGTCTCTTATTAAGCAAGCATACATTATATTTAAACCATATCACCTTTGCATGTATAAGAAGTAAATTACGGTATTTAAAGAATATAACAAGTGTAATTGTACATCCATAAATTGAGCCATTCATTTAATTGCCTAACTCCTATCTCTAAGAGATTGGCCTTTATTGAAATGCATTTTGTTATTATGACTATTAATTAAGAAAACTCAAAACTACTTTATTAAGAAAACACCAATTAATTAGATAAAAAACCTTTGTAGTGTGAGATTTAGGTTTTAACATGTAAAAGAACTTATTTACTACCTATTACAACCTAGAATGAACAAGAAGAAATAATAAGTACAAAACCAAAGGAAATAAAAGAAAGATATTAAATGGTCCTATTTGTATGACTTTGAGTCCGTGCAAACTCTATATAGCTCTAGTATATATCCGTGTGGACTATGGCTTATAATTGTCATTATGTTCGTTCGGACCTCCACTCCAGTGAGAAAGGTCACTTACATCTAACTCAAAAGATATGGTTTAATGATACCAGATATAGGATTCATATAAAATCATAAAGAAGACATGGAATAAATACATGTGAAACTAAAATTTAAAGTAAATGTTCGTGCGGACTACATTCCTCGCAAAAGGGAGTCCGTGAGGACTACATAACATAATAAACATACTTAAACACAAATACATCCATGCATACTACATTCCTCATTATAAGGAGCCTGTGCCGAGCTCATCCATATAGATTACATTCCTCGTGAGAGGGAGTCTGTACAGACTAAATAACAATTTTAGTACATCAATAGTATATGTATTAGAGAATGGATAATTATATAACATGATAACATTAGAGGATTATATCAATATGGTAAATAGAATATATCAAAGCATGGCACATAAACAAATAAGACATTGTTATTTATCTTAAGTTTGTGTGAATGAGATACCATATACATATCAAAAACATAAATTCGTGTAGACTTCAGCATGCTCATATGTAAGTCCATGCAATTAAGACAAAATAATAGAATGAATATGAAGTAATGGCAACTAATTATACATAATAACTTAAAATCATGACCTGTTCCTATGATCAAATTGGTGATTACATAAAATCACCTCACTTATGATCAATCCTTAGAGGTCATAGGTCTATAAAAATAGTAAGAACATATAAAAAAGACACCAGATATTACCTAGGGAATAAACCCTTCAAGAAATAGCACAAAAGTGTAGCAGTATAGAAGGAATTATTTTAAGTGAAGCTAAAAGGACTAGTAGATCATATCCTCTTTAGAATCCTTTCCTCGACTCACGAATGGGTTTATTTGCTCTTATGAATTTTATTTTTAACCCTCTTTTCTCATACCTAAGAAAAGTATTTATAGGATTTGGTTTTAAGGGTTTCCATTTAAAGGAATCAGAATCCTAATAGGAATAGGATTCATAGTCCAAATAGGAAATATCCTACTTCTAGAAGATTTTACAACAGTAAGTCCGTGCAGACTTATATGGCTTAGTCCGTCTGGACTTAGGTTGTATGCTTTCCTACCAATCTATGGACTTTAGGCCAAGTCTTAGGATAGGTTTGAGTTAGTTCATACGGACATGAACTTATACCTTTATTTGAGCAGACCTTGGGCCTTGGGCTTGATCAAGATGAGTAGGCTAGTACGAACCTAAATAGATTATGTCTTTACGAAACCTAAAATAAGTCCATGCAGACTTGCTTCCTAAAGGCTTGTGCCATTGCTTAAGAGCCTATCTCTAGTGATTATCATAGGTTAGAAAGTTAGGTTTCTACAATTGCCCCCACTTTGGTGTGTATTGTGAAATGCTAACAATACATTCCAAAGTACACGATTTAGAAAATACTTACCTGACAAGAAGTTACATTGAATTTATTTGTTCCCTCCGAATTCAGAGACCTAAGGTTGTTTGATCGATAAGGTTTGATCAGATGAAAGATATTTTAATCTCACCAAGGGTTGTTTGACTGTTGAGGTTTGACTCGGTGAAATGATGGTTTTAGATTAGATTGTTAGGTTAAAGTAGAAAAGATTTTAGATTGTCTTGTTGGATTGGCTTATTAAGCTGAACCTAAAGGAAAATTTGGATTGATAACATTAGATTGAACATGGAGTTAAATCCTAGAAAATTGCATTGGATGCAAAGTCAGATCTTGAGAGAATTTAAAACCTATAAAAGGGAATGCAATAGGAATTAATATTTGTTTGATATAGTAAATTTTGTGATACATATCTAGCTCTTAATGTATCATTGAGCAAATCTATAAAGATCATATGGTTATAAGTGGGTTAAGTCTATGTGAATAGTGACTTGTTAAGTTCATATGGACTATGATTAATAGAGGTCCATATGGACATTTGTGAAGTAAGTTTGTACAGATTATGACTAAAAGACATCTGTATGGACATATTTGTAATAAGTCCGTGTGGACCTATCATCAAATCAATAACTATTTATCTTTATCTTCTCTCATTCATTTTTATTCTTCAATTTTTTAAATTTTCTCTTATGAAAACTTAAACAAAATGGTGACTTATTATTTCAAGGAATCCCCCTTGACTTCTTCTAGCGAAATCATATCCCGAGAAGAAGTTTTGATGATGTTTCTTCTTTTGGCGAGCATGGAATCTCTTATTTCTTCTCCTCCACCATTGGAGGAAATTTTTATGCTAGTTCTAGAGAGTTTCATGCCCTTCATGGTGGTTAACCACCCTCAGAGCACTGTTTTAGTGAACGGGATTGCATTTAGGGACCCAACTCTGATTTTGGTAGATTTGGCCCACCATGCTTATTTTGAAGTATTCCTCTAGGAATGTTTTCTTACCCTATGTACTCCATTTGTGATTTACTATGCTTTCTTCATCTTTTTGGCTGTGCTTAGATTATTTGGTTCGACAACTTTGTGCAGACTAGGGCAAACTAGGTCCGTGTGGACCTTATCTTTAGCTCTTAATTTTAGTGTAGTTGGCCTTAGATTTTCTACCGGTAGTAGCTTAGGGGTCTATATGGACCTTTTGGAAACTGTATGTAGTTTGTGTGGACTTATCTTTGCCAGTTTATGTTATCTATGAGAACTTTGTGTAATCTGGGCATTTGTAGTTTGTGCAGACCTAATTTGTCTTATTTGCTTATTATCTATATGGACTTTTTTATTGGATTTTTAGTTTATATAGACATTAGTCTTATTAATGTGCTTTACTCTTTTGTGCAAACACACCTTAAGTATAGAGGCACTTTTTCTAAGCCATAACAGTGGAACTCTACTATGCCTATCCGATCAAAAATACGGTAAGAGTGACTGGATTTCAAACATTTTTGGATAACATAGTTGGCAATGACTTTTGTCGAGACCTATAAATTTATAGAGCTTTGCTAGATTAATGGATGGACACAACACATACATTCCAGTTGTCATGTGATAAGCTAGCCATAATGCCTTTTGACTAGGCTTTCATCACCAGAGTGCCATACACTAGGTGAGCCATTACTTTCAATGCCTATTACCACTACCCCTCACTTTGGCTTCAGGTGGTGAGAGAGTTATTGGGTCTTGTTCCTTAAGATTGCTCTGAGAGAATTTAGTGTATTGACTTGCATGAGAGATGGATGGATGTAAGTCCATCGAGTTAGTCTAAGGTGGATCAATATGCGCACTGCTTCCCCCTCTACTTGCTGGTATAACACTATTGGTCAATGCCAATGGCAATATGAGCAGGAGCTTCTTTCCTATCCTAGAGCAAGTGAAGAATATTGGTTCTTTGAACTAGTGCTATTCTTCTCTCAGTAGGGTCTTTTAGAGCTTAGATATGGTTGTTGGCACTAGGAAGAGCCATAGATTCATTCAGGGCTTTTTGTCTAGTGTTATAGTAAGTAATTCATTTTGACCTTTTTCTACTTCATGTGATCTTTTATAGTTCTAAACTTTATGCCTTTACTTTTGCTAGTTTGGGCATATGAGCTACCTTTACTACCTCGCCCCTATGAGCTTAACATACCTCATCAATACCTAGTGAAGAATGGATGGGTTCAACCCTCTTTAGGACCTTGGAATGCATCTTCTTTGATACAACACCATCAGTATCTTAGCTCTAAAACTTGGCTTGATGTAAGTATTTCCTGCATATGAAAAATTTATTATTAGCAATTCAGGTATAATTAACAACTACCTTTACAGGTTGACTTGGCATGGTAAATCTTCTTACTTGAAGAGATGCCAGACTTTCTATGTTCTGCTCGAGAATTATCCTCTCAAAGGATGCTGTTGACCACTTCAGAGGCTTACTCATGGTTTTTAGGAGAGAGAGTTAGAGGCTGGAACATGGGGCCTAATGTAAGACATGTCCCCTAGAGTCCTCCTAATTTGATGTTATTCTGGAGATATATTAATGAACTAAATTTTGTGCAGGTCATAACTACTAGTATTCCAGGGAGCACACTAGTGAAGGATGATGGAGAGAGTTATCTCTCTTGGGTATCTACTCATTTGTTGCCTTGAGTTCCTTATACCTCAAAACCTACCCTAGCTTAGGTAGATTGCTTAGTTTTTTTATTTTTTACTTTTGAAAACATATTTTAACTATGTGTTGTGTTACAGCCTACTACCACTTTTTTAGTAGCTGGACCTTCCTTATCAATGAAAATGGAAAGAACTATTCTTAGTTCTCCTAGTTCTTAATTCTTTTGTATTGTTAGGAGTGGACCTTCTACTCCACTTGATGGTCAGTCATCACTTTGTAATGAAGTTGTTGGCATGTTGACTAACATACTAGAGCTAAGCTATATGGTCTATTATGTGGATGAAGAGATGTCCTTTGCTCACATTTGCATTAGAGATAACTAGCCAGTTACCTTTAAGCTAGAGAACACTACGCTAGTATGATACTTTTTTACATGCTTATTATGTTGTTTTTTACTTGATATAACACTTTTTTATTTTGATTTGGATAGGTAAAGAGAGCTCCAATAGAGAAAACCACTCATGTGGTAGAGGCTTTTAGAAGGTCCATGATTGATGAGACTCGAGTCCTTTCGATAAGCAATTTCCTATAATGGTTAGTTTATGCAAGTATGTATGTATGTATGTTATGTATTGATACTTCATTCTTTTACAGAGTGAGCTATCAAGGAGGGTTTTTGCTCTTCGTGTGACTAAAAAGAAATTGAAAGTCTTAAAGATTTCTAAAAAGCTGGTGCTCTAGATTGATGACGAGGATACTGAGGATGAGGATGATACTAAAGAGTAAAATAGATGGCAATCTTTATTTTTTCACTTACGCGTAGGCCTACCTTTTATATATACAAAAATTAAATAATCTTTCATTTTGAATATAATTTTTGCATCTTTATATACAACTGTTTGATAGCTGATGTCACTACCCATAATTGAACAACATTTCATTAAATGATTACTTTTTTTTGCTGCAAAACATGCTTTAGAGATACTTGATAGTTGTAAGTCCGTACAGACCTGGTACACCAAGGTTTGTGTGAATATTTCTTTTGATTGCCAACAGGCCTTATTATAAACCTATCTTAATTAGTCCATGTGGAACATGACATTAACTTTGGATGTTTCGAGGTCTATGCAGACTTCCTCGCGTGTTTTGGATTCCTTGTCTTAGTAGGAAAAGGAATGGTGAGACTTAAGTTCTATAAATAGTTCCCTTCTTATTTATTTGTGCCATGCTTTAATATGTCTCTTTCTTTTGGTCAAGAATTGTCTAAAATACTAGAATCAAGGCTTTCTTAGACTTCAAACATCCTTACTCCCTTTTTTGCTTGTAGATTCTTGAGAAAAGTGAAAATTGACTAGAACTTTTTGAATGCCACTGTGGAATGTTGGGACCTTATTTTCTATTTGTTTATCTTTGATCATCAATAAATTACCCTGACTCTAGTGGAATTTTCTACCCTCTTAAATTTTCCTATTAGTCCAAATGATCCGTTAGTTGTTCCTTCTTTTGAGGAGCAGTATCTTATGGATATCATCCTTACTTTAGGTACCTCTCTTTTTATGGCTTCAAAAATAATTTTGGGTGTGGGCCTATCTCCTTGCAAGTAATTTTTGACTTTACTTACATGTTCCCTATTAACTCTATGTAATAGGCGAAGTGCATGTTGCTATGTGTCCTTAGTAATTGGTTGGCAATTACTTTCAAAGATGTGCTTTGCGATTTCTAAGTTCTTCAACTTTTGATTGAAATACATTCTTGCTATAATCATTTTGGTGTCTTTCTAGCTAAAACCATTCAAGAATTAGATGCTATGAAGAAAGGGGATATTGACTTTGTAGTTGGGAGCTCACTTCTTTTATAGGTATGCATAGAGAGCCTTTGTGGGTTTTCCTTTTTATTTTTATTTTAACCCTAAACTTTGCCTAGTCTGCCTATGAGGGTTTTCACACTAGCGGGTTTGCCTAATTTTTGCTTATGTGGTCCTTTATGGATTTTCCAACCAAATGGTTTTTTTAGATTTAGTTACAAGAGAAACTAGGATTGCTTGTACCTCTACCTAAAAGGCTTTAGGTGAAATATGCTCTGAATCATCATCATGAGAGGAAGCTTAAGAAGAGATTTGTTACTCGTGATCAATGGATTGAATGGTTCAGAATTGTTGTTGCAATTAGATGGAGATGTCCTTGGTGGAAGATCACCCATTTCTTTCTATCTTGTCATTCAAGTTGTGTTCCCTTGATAGGATTGAGGCATGCTACATTTTATACCCCTTCTTAGATCTAATGATAATTTGGTCTATTGCAAAGGATCCCTTTTGAACCTTTGGGATTTCAAGGTGGACTTTTAAATTGGCATTTCTTGCATTATTTTCCCAACTTATAAAAGCATCGTGTTGTACTGAGAGATGTGCCTAATCATGTAACTAGCATAAGTACAAGTGATGATTACATAGAATGGATTCTAAATACATTTAGAGATAATAAGACACTAGCACTAAAAAGAAAATATGAGGATAAAACTTCTAGGTTTGACAAGAAAAGATGTATTTAAACTCTTCTTTCGAGTTTAGTTACCTGTATGATGTTTCCTAGTTAATGGAAGCTTGCATATCAATGATCATAACTAAACCATGTTTGCTATTAATTGCATTTGAAACTAAGCTACATAATCTTGGCAACTATATTAATTTCCCATTAATGATACCGTCATTACCAATCAGCCTTGAAAAGCTTTCCTAGATTAGACATTTTCTCTCAAATCCTTTAACTTTTTCATGAAGTGCCTGATAAGTTTTCACCTCATCGAGGTGTCTTAACTTTTGCTTAAGCCACCCTGTTAGGGTTTTTAACTTAGTGGACTTCTTTTTTTTTTTATATCTTCAATAGAAGTACTTTTTTAGCTTTTCCATGTTGATAGGTTCTGATAATTCATTGCCTTTTAAATCTATGATCTTAACACCTCTATGTTTGAATATCTTTTTGAGCAAGTATGGACCTTCCCAATTAGTCTTGAACTTTCCCCTTGGATCTAATAATAAAGGCCTGGTTTGTTTTAGTACTGAGTCAGCTTCTTATATGGGTCTAGGCTTGACTTTCTTGTTGTAAGCTCTAGCAATCCTTTTTTTGGTACAATTCCATATGATAAAGAGCTTTAAGTCATTTTTCATCAATCAACACCAACTATTCATATCTATTTCTTACCTATGCTGCTTCTGGTGTTTCTGCTTCTAACATAACCCTTAGTGAAGGAGCTTTAATTTCTATTGGCAATACTACTTCCATTATATAAACCAAAGAATAAGCTATGGCTTGTATAGATGTCTTGACAGTTGTTCTATATCCCTATAATGCAAAAGGTAACATGTTTGCCTAATCCTTATAGGTAACTATCATTTTTTGTAAAATTTTCTTAACATCTTTTTTGGCTACTTCCACTGCCCCATTAGCTTAAGGTCGGTAGGAAGAAGACTTGTGATGCTTAATATTGTATTTCTGTAAAAGCTACCTAGTTTCACCTTGGAATTGCACTCCATTATCCGTGATGACTTGTTATGGCAATCCATACCTATAGATGATATTTCTTTCAATAAATTTCACCATCTGTTTTACACCCAATTTGTTAAAAGATTTAGCTTCAACCCATTTTAAAAAGTAATCAATTGCTATGACTATGTATTTATGCCCTTTAATAGTTGATAGCCTTATTTTCCTAATTATGTCTATTCCCCATTTTGAAAATGGCCAAGGAGATGATAAACTAGTTAAGTCATTAGGAGGTAGATGACTTAGGTTCCCATGGATTTAGCACTTGTGACATTTTCTAACAAAGTCATAGTAATATATTTCTATGGTTAACTAGTAATATTTGAATCACATAATCTTCTTAGCCAAGTTTTTTCCATTAATGTAAGGACCATAGACACCTTTATGCACCTGTGGGAGTATTTTATGAGCTTCCTCTTTATCAACACATTTGAGTTGAATTCCATCCAATTGCATGAACTGAGCTGATAATTTTTGTAAGACCCTCTTATCTTTCTTAGTTGCATGGTTTGGGTATTGTTTAGTTTCTAAGTATACTTAGATGTAATGGTACCAAGGTAAGTCAACATTGGTTTGTTCAATTACAGTGTTAACTATACCTATATAAGTAGGGAATCTCTATTTGCTAAAGTACATAGGTTTAGGCAAATCCTCTTTAGTAAGGTTCAAGATTGACATCAAAGTGGCCAAGGTGTCTATAACTTAATTTTGTTCTCTGATGATATGATTGAAAGTGCATTGATCAAATCTTTTAGAAAAATCTATAAGTATTCTAAGATACTTACTTAAATTCTCATTCTTGATCTCCTAGTTACCTTTCACTTACTATATAACTAGCATAGAGTCCCCATATACATCAATTGCTTTTACCCCTAGTTGATATAAAGTTCAAAGCCATAAACGCATGCTTCATATTCTACTATATTGTTAGTTACATGGAATTCAAACTTCTTAGCTAGGAATATCTACACACCCTCTTGATTAATGAGTAATACATTGGCTCCTATGCCATTTTGGTTTATAGGTCCATCAAAGAACATTTTTAATCCTTTTAGGGATATTGCCCCTAAGTGTTCATTTGGAAACTTAAATTCTTCTTATTTTCCTTTGATTGGGTGTTGTGCTAAGAATTCAGCTACTACTCAACCCTTAATAGTCTTCTTAGTGACATAAGAGATGTCAAACTCTTACAAAAGTAGGATCCAATAACCCATCTTACCTATTAAAAAAGGTGCAATTTACAAGTACCTGAGGGGATCATGTTTTGCTACCGCCTCTACCTTATATGATTAAAAGTGGTGGCATAGCTTTTTGGAGACCCAAATTACTCCCAAACATATCTTTTCCACTTTTGTATACTTTTGATCGTATGGGAGCAATTTCTTGCATAGATAATAGACTACATTTTCCACCCTGAACTCATTTGCTTGTGCGATGAGTACTCCTATGGAAGATTCTTTAATTGCCAGACATAGGATTAAGGATTTTCTAGGTTTTAGTGGTATAAGGATAGGAGGTTTGGTTAAGTACTG
>CANXYI010669500.1:0-14101 GCA_948208565.1 Hura crepitans
CCCCCCCCCCCCCCCCCCCCCCCCCCCCCCCCCCAGGCGCCGGGGTGTATGACATGTAGAAATGGCATGAAATGATGGACATAAATTGTGTAACATGAGGTTGGCATGGAATAGGCATAAACATGTGGGTAAAGAAGGCAAAATCATTGATTAGTATAGGTAAAGAAATAGTGTTCATAATTGAGCTAAGAAATGGCATATAAATGGCTCAAAATAGGGAAGTAAAAATAACCTATAATGGAACTTATGATGGCATGAAATGGGGACACTTTGTGTACTTGGTTTTAAATGATTTTAAGGTCACTTTTGAGGCCATTTAGAATGTATAGAATGACATAATTTTGGTGGCCATAATGGCATGTGGTAATAAATTTGAGTGGAATGGAAAAATGGCCAGAAAATGGTGACCATGGACTTATAACTATGTATGTAAAATAAATAGTGACCTATAATTGTCCTATGAAAATGATTAATTGGAACTTGAATTAGAAATGGCCTATAACATAATTGGACTTAGCATAATGATATAAAATGAACTTAGATTATACATGGAATTATCTAAGAAATTGACTAAAAATTGGCTTAAAAAATAGACCTATAATTGTCAGGAAGACTAAAATAGACTTGTAATTGTTTGCATCAAAATTCAACTGTTGAAATAAATTCATAACTGTCTATTGTTCAACTCTAAATATTATAAAATGATGATTAGTAAGTAAATAAACATAAAATAAAGATAGATAGCCCACTAGTTATACACCTACTGGATGGATTAACTGGTCAACTATAGATTAGTAGTTACTAGATATTTACTGATGATTTATTGGATATTGGGAGGTCTACGGACTGATCCCTACTATCCATTAGAGATATTTGATGATGATATATTCGATATTGGGAGGTCTACAAACTGATCCCTACTATCCGCTAGAGCTACTTGCTATTGATTATTGGGATATTGGGAGGTCTACGAACTAATCCCTGCTATCCCTTATTTGGTATTGGGAGGTTCTTGTAAACTGATCCCTACTATCAGATTAGGCTACTATAGCGGTTGAGGTCTAGAATATAAACCACTACGCAACTTTCAATTCCCTTTTTGGTCCAGTGTTTCTAAGTGTAGTATATCTAGATAGGCCTATCAAATTAAATTAAAGTAAAGTAACCCAATGTCAAATCATAGAATGAATAAATTAAATGAAAATACCATACTAGCATAACTATAATTAATTTAACTGAGAGACTGAGTATTGGAATTGATGACATTTGCATGAATTGATTGCCATGCATTGCATTTATACATTTATAGCATGTTGCTACATTTGAGTGTCTGCACATGACATGTTTTTAATACATTAAATTCACCACTAAATTTTATACTCAGCGTACTAGTGTTTTGGTATGCAGGTTACAGAAGTTAGTAGCATAACCTCAAGGATTATATAGTGTAGTAGTAGAGGCATTAAAGGGTATATAGCTATTTTTTATGGTTTAGTAGGCACTCATGTAAATACTATCTGGTATAGGTTCAACAAGCTTAAAATCTACTAGTGTCTGTATATATAGGTGTATGTGTGATGTATATAAACATGTCATTTATCTAAATGTTTAATTTCTGTGGCTTCTGATGATTTTGGGCTTAAGGCCTTGTGTGTTATGTTAGAGTATATTAATAATGTGATAATATTACTAAGTGGACTAGAAGGGTCTAAAAGGAGATAGAGTGGTAATAATGATATTAAAAGTATTTTTACATGTGAAAAAAATTTCAGAATATCACCCAGGTAGCTGTTGTGCTGCCCAATTTTCTATAAGCATATTGTGGGTTTGTTAAATGGTTTCCTAGGTCTATTATACCTTAAATAAGAATAGTTAAGGGATTGGCTGAGAAGTTAAGCTATATCGGATCAAGTAATAAATAATCGATAAGTGTTAAGGAGTGCGAATCTAGAGCAATTTTAGGATAGGTGACCTAGTGGGAAGTGCATCGCTTATTGGGTTTCTTAGGAAATCTGGTAAGGAGTGTCACACCTACGATTGATTGGTTTACCATTTTATATACCTTATAGGCATGAGGCTTGGATTTAATGTCACCTCTAATAATCTTCCAAATTGAATAAAAATGGGTTCATGCTTCGAAATGAGTTTGAGGTGAAAAAAGGATGCCTAACTTATTCTAAGGTCTAGCATGAAATGCAGTTAAAAAAATATAATATTATAAATTCAAAACATGAATTCCATGTTAATTTGAAGTACTATCGGAGAATGGTCTCATGGTGTCCCAGCGGAGTCACCATTGTTCGTGTCCCAATGGGCCGATTGAATTGAAACAACTAAGGACTCAACTTAAATCTCACTCCTAGAGTCTTGAAAAACGAGAAGCAAATTTGAGGAATCCTAAATTGGTCCTATTCAATTGGACTAAAAAGAGCGAGTTGGACACTGTAAGGTAGGAGTCGCCACCTAGCTGAAGCTGGAAAATATCTTGTAAGGCCAAAACTAGAGTGGTTCCTACTCTTATTTATACCTCAAGTTAATATGGAATTTCAATTTGAATTAATAATTTTATCCTTTTCCTTTAAATAGGTTTTAGCATCAAAATAAATCAAGTTTTCGCATCTAAAAATAATGGAATATATCCATAAAAAAATAAATGAAGTTCTTGAAATTAAAGATGGCATACATAAAATCGAGCACTTGATTATTTTAAGAACTTTGGTTTTCACATGTTTATTTTTTATAAAAATTAATATTTTATTTGTTTGCAAATTTTATTAAAGAAAAATCAAAACCGATGTTATTAGGAAAACACCAATTAATTAGAGATAAAATGATTTGGTTATTATTTTTTATAGCGTACGAAAATTATTTTTCTACCTATTGACATTCAAGGGATCTATAAGAAAATAATTAGAACGGAAATTAAATTACATAGCAATTTTCTAAAATACATTCTAACCCCAAAAATGAAATAAAATAAATTACATAAAAATTGCCTAAATTACAATCTAACTATACAAGCACAAAATTATATCGAAAGCGTACAAAATATGACTTCACCGATGTTTGATAAAAATGGCAAGAAAGAGAATAAAATTAACCCAACATATCAAACAACTCACATCATAACAAAATTAGAACATTAGCATTAGAAATAAATAGACACACACACATACACACATGCATATATATATATTTGACATTCTAGTCTGTAACTACTAAAACAAGTTACATATGTTGTTTATCACATATAAGTATATATAAATGTGTGTTGTTAATGAAATTTGGGTTTGAGACCCCTGTGTGTGACTATTTGACATTGAGATAAATATTTATGGGACTAGCAGGGTCTAAAAGGTGTGGCATGAATGAGATTATTATTATAAGTGCTTTTTTATAGGTTAAAATTTTTGGTTTTTCACCCGGGAAGCCATTATGCTACCAAAATTTTTGTTAAATTAAACCTATCTATTAGATCAGTGATTATAGATAAATACAAAAATAAAAAGGAAGGAAATATATAAAAATGGTCATGAAGTAGTAAAGAAATAGGAATAGAATTGTTGAGTCAATAAAAATTAAATAAATGTTAGGCAGGGTAGGATTAGGATAGGTGACCTTTGGGAAAGTAGCATCTCCTGTCTAGTCTCTTTAGGGATTAGGTAGGGGGTGTTATATTATGTGGTATCAGAATAGGTTTAGATGTTCCTAGGCATAGTATACATGAGTTCCATTGTCTAGGATTCTATGTTAAGTAAAGGTATTTGTATGAGGCTAATTATCCATTCTTTTATAGTGAATCACGATGAGTGAGCAACCACCAGAATAGGGGAAAGAGGTGGCTAGCTATGCACCAATGATGATACATGGACCAGCAAGCTCATATTTTTTAGTGTTGAGTAATGCAAAACACTAGGCATAGACATAAGCTTTACCAATATTGCTATAATAGATTGTAGACCTACTAAGGCATACCACTACAGCAGCTGCTCTACCACCATCACTAGCCCCAGCACAGCCCCCATAGCTTACAACATTATATAAGACATATCTAAAGAGGTTAAAGAAAATGAAGGCCTTAGACTTTATTGAAATAATAGAGGATGATGTAGCTAGGGTCGAGTATTGGCTTGAGTGTATAGTCAGAATCTTATAGTAGTTAGAGTGTACACTTGAAGAAAACCTGAAATATGCCATCTTCTTCTCTAAGAAGAAGCATTTCACTAGTGGGACACCCTCAGAGGAGGAAAGCTATAGTGGACATTACCTGGGATTTCTTCCTTTAGGAGTTTAGAAAAAGGTACATATCTAAGATATATCTTGATAAGAAAAGATAGAAGTTCCTATACTTGAAGCAAGGGTGCAGGTAAGTGTTAGAGTATGAAAAGGACTTCAATTGATTGAGCATATATGTGGAAAATTTTGTACCTATTGAGGAAAAATGTTGTAAAAGATTTGTGAAAGGCCTCAATATGGAGTTAAAGATATAGATAGCTACTTCAAAGATTCGAGAATTTTCCTCTCTGGTATCAATAGCTTATGCCATAGAGGAAATGGTAAAGGAAAAGAGGGAGATCTTTTAAAAGAAAAGGCCCTTTACAGTAGGGCAAGTCAGCTCAACACCTGATGATAGTAAGAAGCAAAAAGGTACTCAGGCCCTTTAGATAGTTGAATAAGGTGACAGCTAGAAATAAATACCTACTACTAAGAATTGATGACCTTTTTAATTAACTTAGAAGGGCTAGTGTGTTCACTAAAATTGATATGAGATCAGAATACCATATGTTGAGGATTTAGGAATCTAAAATTTTGAAGATTGCCTTTTGTACTAGATACGGGCATTATGAGTTCCTAGTGATGCCACTTGGGCTCACTAATACCCCTACAGCCTTCATAGAGCTCATGAACAAAATCTTTAAGCCATATTTAGACCAGTTCATTGTGATCTTTATTGATGACATTCTAGTATATTCCAAGAGCAAAGAAGAGTATGAACAACATATAAGGATTATATTGTAAACCCTGAGGGAGAAATAAGTATATGCTAAATTGAGTAATTGTGAGTTCTAGTTAAATGAAGTAGCCTTCTTAGGCCATATTGCTTTAATAGAAGGTATTAAGGTCAACCCGAGCAAAGTTAAGGCTGTATTAGAGTAGGAGCCTCCTAGGAATGTAACGAAGATTCGAAGCTTCTTAGGATTGGCTAGTTATTATAGAAGATTTGTGAAATGCTTTTTAGTGATTGTAGCACCAATGACTTGAGTATTATGAAATGATGTGAAGTTTGTATGGAATGACAAATGCCAAGCAAGCTTTGATAAGTTGAAAGCAATACTAACTAAAGCACCTATCCTTACTCAACCTAAGCAAGGAAAAGACTTTGTGATCTACAGTGATGCGTCTTATAATAGGCTCGAATGTGTCTTGATACAAGATGGGAAAGTGGTAGCTTATGCCTCAAGGCAATTAAAGCCATATGAACAAAATTAGCCGACACATGATTTAGAACTAGTTACTATAGTGTTTACATTGGAAGTATAGAAACATTACTTGTATGGTGAAAAAAGTTACATTTATACTGACCATAAAAGCTTGAAATACCTCTCCATATAGAAAGAGTTAAACCTGAGACAATGGCATTGGATAGAACTAATAAAGGACTATGACTATCTAATCAATTACCATCTAATAAAAGCTAATGCAGTAGACAATTCATTGAGCTAAAAATTTATAGTAGCAATGAAAGCTACAAATGCCAAAGTTGAATACACTAAATATTATGTAGTTTTAATGGAGCTACAGATGAAACTTGACTTAATGCAATAAGTGAGAGAAGCATAAGCTCGAAATGATCACCTTATGTAGATACAAGGTCAAGTCCAAAAGGGGAAGACCATAGAATTCAAGCTTAAGGCATATGGATGCTTATATTTTCATGATAGATTATGTGTACTCGAGGTTGAAGAGATAAAAACACAAATCTTAAAGGAAGTACATGATACTTCTTATTCCATGTACTTGGGGAGCACTAAGATGTACCTTGATTTGAAACCCTATTACTAATGGCCAAGAATGAAATGAGATATAGCATATTATATAGCTTAATACCTCACATGTTAACAAGTGAAAGCTGAACATCAAGGTCCTTTTAGATTGTTACACCTAATAGCAATTTTAGAATGGAAGTAAGAGAAGGTCACTATGGATTTTGTGATGGAATTACCCATGATCAGGAATAAATATGACATAGTATGGGTAATTATGGATAGATTGACCAAAATGGCTCATTTCATCTCGATCAAAATAGATTATTCCTTATAGAAGTTAGCATAATTATACATAGAAGAGACCATAAGATTGCATAGAATGGCACTTATTATCATTTCTGATCAAGACCCCTTAGTTTACTTTAAGATTTTGGAAGAAAATGCAAGAAGCTTTAGGCACTTGTCTCACCTTCACTATAGCCTTCCACCCACAGACCAATAGACAATAAGAATGAGTTATAAAAGTTTTTGAAGACATGTTTCATAGCTATGCCACTGAGTTTAAAAGAATTTAAGACCAGTATTTACCTTTGGCCAAATTTGCCTATAATAATAGCTACTAAGCTAGCCTAGGCATGGCTCTTTATAAGGTTTTACATGGTAAAAAATGTTGAACTCTACTCTATTGGAATGAGCTGGGTGAGAACAGCTCATGGCACCTAATTTAGTAAGAGATGCTAAGGAGAAGGTCAAAATAATTAGAGAAAAATTAAAGGTTGCCATTAACCAATAGAAGTCATATGTGAATTTGAAATAGAAAGATATTGAATATGAGGTTGGTGAAAAGGTATTCTTGAAAGTGTCAAAATGGAAGAAGAAGCTTCGATTTGGCAAGAAAGGAAAGCTAAGTCTAAGATTTATTAGCCTATACAAGATTACAACACGTGTGGGACTAATAGCTTATTGGTTGGCCTTACTACTAGAATTATAGTAGATTTATGATGTGTTTCACGTCTCAATACTCAAGCAATATAGATCTAACCTTTCTCATATAATATCCATAGAGGAAATCCAAGTACAACTAAATTTGAATTATGAAGAGGAGCTAATGCAAAAGCTAGCCAAAGAGGTGAAAGAGCTAAGGAATAAATCCATAACATTAGTGAAAGTGTAATAGAGGCATCATAAGGTAGAATAAGCTACTTAGGAAAGTGAAGAATAGATGAAGGCCCAGTATTCCCACCTATTCTCACTAGGTAAATTTTAAGGATGAAATTTCTTAAAAGGGGAAGTATTGTAACACCTGAGAATCTAGGTTTTATAAATAGTACTTCTAGATGCATGAATAGTACCTTTCGGGTATCTAGGGTACCGTATGATGATCGAGATGGAACTACTAGTCATAAAAATTTGATAGGCAAAAAAATTATGTAAATGACATAATTAAGACTTTTATCAAAACCAATAAATCATTTTAATCTTAAATATAACAAATAGTGTAAGATGAATCATGGTTATAGTTATGTAAATGTGAGGATTAAATTCTAGATGAGAGTAAAGGAAATTGGGTCCATAATGTGTTGTTAAATGTGATAGCAAGGTATGAAATCCATGTGATGGTACATAAGAAGGTTTGAGGTAACATAAACTAGACATATAATGGTATAAATGTCTAGGGATTTCGGGCACATAAAATGGACCAAATGAATTGTAAAACTTAAGTGCACAGAGTACTTAATGTAATGGCATAATGGGAATGAGAATATGCATGTAATTGGCATGATGTTAATGAAGAACAAATGAATTGCTCATATGTTGAATGACCTATAACAGAAGGGAAAATAATAACTAATGTTGGCCTATATTACTTAGACATCTACTGGATAGGTTGATCAGTCATCTAGGTAGTTAGTAGCTACTAAGGGCTTTGGTCTATGTAAATCATTAATTGTGTGTATGGTATGGCGAGTGTAGCTACTGAGGTTTTAATTATAAACTCTGCACACTGGGTATTTAGAGGTCTATATGGGTTGATCCTTACTACCTATATTATCATGGATATTGAGAGGCCCTATGGGCCTGATCCCTACTATTCATATAAGTTGAGAATTGGGATATTAGGAGGTCCCATGGGGTTGATTCCTATTATCCCTACTATTGTTAGGAGGTCCAATAGGATTAATCCTTGCCACTCCGATATTAAGAGGTTCTCTTGAACTCACCCCTACTATCAAGTGGAGATAGGTAAGTGCAGCTCCTAACGCCCAAAATAGGGGCCACTACATAGGTTGTATCCCATTATCTACTATCTTAAAGCATGGTCTTTTTAGTATGGGCCTAAAATGAAATAAAAAGGTAAATGGATGCAACTTAGGAAACAAGAATCATATAATCTAACTAGTGCAAATAAATATATGAAAATAAAATCCAAATGGTTTGAATGGCAACATATTATGAAGTACACTAAATCAAAGTTAATATTAAATAATTAACTTATAATGAGACTGTGAATATAATAAACATGTATGATTAAATGGCTTGCATCGTGTGTGTTACATGTATTCATGATCAAATTCATATTACATTAAATTTACCAATAAGTGTATACTTAGCGTGTCAGTGTTCTAATGTGCTTGTAATACTCGTAAAATACTATTTTATGAATAATATCTCTGAGACATGAATAGTGACTCCTAGGGAGCCAAGGCCTACTGTGATGGTCAGAAAGGAGAGTATTGGTCATAAAACTTTGATGGGCCAGAAAATGATGAAAATGAATTAATTAAAACTTTTAGCAGAACTAATAAATTATTTTAGACCAAGAACTAGTGAATAGTGACCTTAAATGAGTTTGCGTCAGGACAACTTCATGAAGTGCCCAAATGGACCTGAAAATACCATACCCTGAAGCTTAAAAATTCTAATGAGTCCATTGGTGAAAGAAATTTAATATTTCAAGGTCGTTTGGTATTTATTTGGAATTTTTAGATTTTTTAGGTGAATAGTAACCCTAGTTGCTATTGGAGTTTTTGCTTGAAATTTTATGGGGCCCTTAATCGGTATTATCGAGGATTTTTTACAATGATCATGATTTTTAGAGGTTTAGAAAAATTATTTTGAACCTTTGAAGTTTAAAAGAAAATCATATTAAAATGGACCATTAGATTAACATGTGGTGCATTTTGAGCCATCCACCTTCTTAATATAAAAGCCATTTACACATGTAAGGGTGGCACATATGCAAAAGACTTCATCTTCCCCCTTTCCCCCATAAGGCTTATACCATTATTGTACACCCTCTATCTTTTCTCTCTTGTCACACACCTAAATCCATCAATTTTTATATGGTTCTTGACCTCCTGAAAGCCTCTCTAAGTGACTGAATTAAGAAAGAAAGATATAAGCTAAGGTTGAATAATTCTATTTTTTAGAGTAAGTGTTTTTATTTCATTTTTATTTTTGTTTTAAGTAGTATTAAGTGTTTTAAGAATAACCATGGTGATATATTTTAATTTAGAGGGTGATAGATTTTAATTTAGAGTTGTATAGAATTTTTAGGAATTTTTATAAGCTCTATATGTGTATGTTTTAGGTTAAGCAAAAAAAGTGTTGAGGGAAGGCCATTTGAAAGAGTAAAGTGGTGAGAAAGGGTGTTTTCAGTAAAGTGGTGAGAAAGGGTGTTCTCACACCCTAGGAATGTGAATTTAATGTAATTGATGTGTGTGTATGTGATTGTGTAATGAAATGTTAGATTTTGTGTATGAGTGCATAGTTGATGTAAATTAGTTATGTGACTATGTTAGCATAATAAAGTAAAGCCTATGTGCATGATTTGTATGGAAGAAATGCATGTGCATGTGTGTGTTTTTGAAGTGGCCGAATGGTGTGCATGGTGGCCATGTAATGTGCATGTGTGTGTGGCATGCATGAGATGTGTTGGTAGGCTACAAATTAGACATAGAATATGCTTAAGATGTAAAATTGAGGAAAGGAAATTATGTGTAGTAACAATGTATGGTCAAAGGAAAAATATGGTAATGTGTGCTAAGTATGCAAGGTAGATAAAATTATGACATTTATGGCATGAAAGTACGGCATGACTTGAATAAGTATATATGAGTGTGTTAGATAGAAGAATGTAGTTGAACATAATGATAAGCCATAACATAGATAATGACATTTACATATGGAAAAGTGGATGATGTGAAATAATTATGAAATGAGAATGAGTAATTAAGGAATTAGGATATCAGAATTGAGCTAATGAAAATGACCAAATGAATAGCAATTGGCTCATAACATGACCCATAACTAAGAAAAATGTGACTATGAGCAAGTGTGCACATGATTGAGAAAATTATGATTACCTTACAAGTAAAGATTTATGGTCTATAAATATGCCAATAAATTTATAATAGTAATTAGTCAACATTAGTTAGATACCCACTGGATGGGTTGATCGGTCAATTTGGGAGTTAGCAGTTGCTATGGGTTTTGGTCCTTTTAGGCCATTGCCTACAAAATTGAGATGGGGAGTGTAGCCAGTGAGGTTCGGTGATGAACCCCACACACCCGGGTATTAGGAGCTCTACATGGGCTGATCCTTACTACCCACTGCACTTGTGGATATTGGGAGGTCCCATGAGGGTAATCCCTGCTATCCCTAGAGATGTTAGGAGGTCTACTAGGATTGATTCTTTCAAGCTGCCACTCTGATATTGGGAAGTCCATAGGGCTGATCTCTACTATCGGATGGATGTTGGTAGGTGCAGCTATCAAGATCTAAAATGTTGCCCACAACATAATCTGGATCCCGCTATACCATGTCTGTAAGTGTAGTCTTTCCAGTATGGGCCAAAGATAGAATGATGGAAATAACTACAATAATAATAATGACTAAGATGAATTGTGACATATATGACCTGATTGCATGTAATGGATGTAACCTAGCAAATTTAATTAAACTACGGGAGACACAACTTATGAAGTAATAAGTCAGACTAAACTATAACTGTGTTACATGTAACTAGTTTTGCATATGTACATGACCAGCCTTATACATGACTATTGCATGATTATGTGTGTCACATACATTTATTACATTAAATTCACCACTAAGTTTGTACTCAGTGTATTGGTGTTCCAATGCATAAGTTGTAGATAGCAAAGGTATTTGTCCAACCTTAACATGCATAGTGTAGTAGACTAGCCATCTTGGGGTATATTTTTGCTTACTTGTATATGTGTAGAACCAGGGCACTCATGTTTAAAGGCTATGATGCTCGAGATAATGAGATGTTTATATATATATATATATATATATATATATATATATATATATATATATTGTTAAATGATATAGGTTTGAGACACTCTGGTGTGTATGATCTGATTGGGTTGATTTGTGTGTGGGGGAGCAAATTAGTCTAGAAGTTAGGAAATTGAGCATGATGATTATAGAAGTTGCTTTTCACATGTTTAAAATTTTAGTTTTCACTTGAATAGCTGTTATCTATCTAAATTTCTATAAAATGTATTTCTATTTTACCAAAGGGTTTTTACAGTCATTTATAGATATTGTAAAAGTAACATGATAGCAGACTTAGAAAATAATGACAAAGGATCCTCAGGTTAGAAAAGGCTATAAGTGTTAAATAAATTATACTTAGGGTAGAAATATGATAGGTGACCTAGGAAAAGTAGCATCTTTGGTTAGGTCCCTTTGGAATCCAGGTAGGGGATGTTACATTAGGTGGTATCAGAGTAGGTTTAGGCATTTCTAGGCCTATTATGCATGAGTGCCATGGTCTAGGGTTATGTACCCTATAAAGCTACATTGTATAAGGCTGATTGTTTATTTTCTTATAGTTATGCATGATGAGTGTATCGACCCCACCAGATCAAGGCGAAAAAGGTGACAAGTCATGCTCCTACCATGCTATAAGGGCTAGAAGTAAGTGCAGCCATGCCAGTGCTGAGAGATGTAGCACACCAGCCACAAACACAACCATAGGCATAAGCATAAGCACAGGCTTTACTAGCACTTTTATAGCATATCATAGATTTACTGAGGCATACATCTGCTATTGCTCCACCACCAGCAGTTGCCTTATAAAAGACTCATTTAGAAAGATTAAAAAAGATAGGGGCTCTAGATTTTTTGGGTTCAAGGGAGGATGATGCCATAAGGGTCGAGTATTGGTTAGAGCGAATTGCTAGGATATTGGAGCAGCTAGAGTGTATAGCTGAGGAGACTCTAAAGTGTGCCACCTTACTCCTCTAAGGAGAAACTTTTCACTGATGGGACACCATAAAGAGAAGAAAGGCTATATCTGATGTGACATAAGAGTTCTTTCTTCGAGAGTTTTGGAAGAGATACATTCTTAAATCTTACAAGGATAAAAAGAGGCAAGAATTTTTGGACCTAAAATAAAAAAAGGAGATCAGTGTCAAAATATGAGAAAGACTTTGCTCAGTTGAGCAGGTATGCTAAAGGAGTTCATACCTATAGAGGATAAGAGATGTGAGAGGTTTTAGAAGGCCTCAATGTAAAGCTATAGATGCAGATTACCACTACCTAGATTAGAGAGTTCTCTATACTAGTATCAGCTACCTTCACCATGGAAGAGATGGTACAGGATAAGAGGGACCTTTTTTAGAAGAAGAGACCATTCACAGCTATCTAGACTAGCTCAACATATAGTGTCAACAAAAGGTATCAGAATAGACCCTAACAAGGTTAAAGCAGTGGTAGAGTGGGAATCTCAAAGGAATGTGATAGAGATATAGAGTTTCTTAGGATTAGCTAGGTATTATAGAAGGTTCATGAAGGGATTTTCCTTGATTGTAGCCCCTTTAACAAGATTGGTTAAAAAGAATGTGAAATTTGAGTGGGATGACACATGTCAAGCCAGTTTTGGGAAACTGAAAAAGATGCTAACAAAAGCTCCTATCCTAATTCAACTTGAATAGGGTAAAGACTTTGTAGTGTACAATGATGCCTTACTTAATGGTTGGTTTATGTGTTAATGCAAGAACGAAAGGTAGTAGCCTATGCATCCTAATAGTTAAAACCATATGAGAAGAATTATCCTACTCGTGAGTTAGAGTTAGCTCCTATTATTTTTGCTTTGAAAATTTGAAAGCCCTACTTATATGGTAAGAAATGTTACACATATATAGACCATAAGAGTTTGAAATATCTTCTAACCTAGAAAAAATTGAGCTTAAGATAGAGAAAGTGGTTAGAGCTGATTAAGGATTATGACTGCTTAATAAAGTACCACCTAGGAAAGGCTAATGTGGTAGCTGATCTTTAAGCAGGAAATTTATTATGACTTTAAGATCTATGAATGCTAGATTATAGTACACCAAAGAGAATGTTGTGTTGGCTAAGTTATAGATTAAACCAGACTTCAAATAGTAGATAAAGAAAGCATAGGTTAGAGATGAGTCACTAATGTAATTGGTAAGTAAAGTTTAAGAGAGGAAGGCACCAGGATTTGATTTGAGACAGGATGGATGTCTGTATTATCAGGGTAGGTTGTGTGTACCTAGTACAGATGACTTGAGATTATAGATACTAAAAAAGCACATGAAGCTCTTTATTCTATACACCCTAGTAGTACTAAGATGTATTTAGACTTAAAGCCTCAATATTGGTGGTCAGGTATGTAAGGAGATATAGTAGAGTATGTTGCTTGATATCTGACATGTCAGAAAGTAAAAATAGAGCATTAGGTTCTTTTTAGATTGCTACATCCTATAGCAATACCAAAATAGAAATGGGAAATGGTGACAATAGATTTTGTAATGGGATTGCCTATAACTATAGGCAAATGTCATGTTGTATGGATGATTATTGATAGGCTAACCAAGACAGCTCACTTCATCCTTATCAGAATGGACTACTTATTAGAAAAGTTACCTAAACTGTATATTGATGAGATTGTTAGACTTCATGGTGTGCCTATGGCAATCATTTTTGATAAAGATCCTTGATTTATTTTTAGGTTTTAGAAGAAATTGAATGAAGTCTTAGGCACTAGATTAACCTACATTATAGCCTTCCACCCATAGACAGATAGACAATCAGAAAGGGTGATATAAGTGCT
>CANXYI010669577.1:0-10833 GCA_948208565.1 Hura crepitans
TCTATCATCAAGTAAAATATTTAGTTATTAAATAGGCCCGACTAGATAGACTACACTTTCAGACATTGGAACAAGAGGGAACTTAGCCTATATAGTGGTCCTGCATTCTAGACATCAGGCTCCTCACTAGCCCTAGTACAATGGCACATCTTGTGGACCCTGACCATTATACCGGCCTAGTATGAGGAATAGATAGCACTATTAATAACATAGTACGGTGGCCTATCTTATAGACCCTGACTGTTGCATTGACCTAGTCTAATAAACAGACAAATATCATTATTATAACATAGTTTAGTGACCCATCTTATGGACCCCGACCATTATATTGGCCTGCTCAGATAAATAGACAAATCTCTAACAGCTGCAAATCCTTAGTTAACTGGTCAACCCATCTAGTGGGTGTCTAACTAATGGACCAACTATCTCATATTTATGTTTATTTTATTGTTGATCACCATTTTAAGTTATTTACAACTCATTACCATACAATTATTATTTAATTCCCATAATCCAATTAGCCGGACAGTAACTGGTCCATTTTATTATCGAACAATTATAAGCCCATTAACCATTTTACTAGATAGTTTCACATGCCATTTCAAGCCACATTGACATGCCATTCTAGGCCACAAATACTTCCATTCCATTTAATCTAACAAGGCACTTATAATGGCCTCACATTGCCATTAAAATCAAGTATAGAAAGTGTCCACATATCATGTTCCATTTTATGCATTACAAGTCACATTTTAAGTTACTTTTACTCATATCTTACAAGTTAAATTTCAAGCCATTTCTTTACCCCTTTCTTACTCCTTTTTTCTTACATTAACTTGTCATAACTCATGCCATGTTTCCATGCATAATTACACACATTCCATGTCATGCATCACATGCTCATGGTATCATGCTATTTGTACACATTACATATCATGACTTACCATACTTACCATACCATACCATGGCATACATACCCCACAACTATAGCTTATCTATAACCATACATATGTATTTTCCATATTTCATCACACATACATGTCATGTATCATAATCTTAGTATACACACACAAGCACACATAACACATCATGCATGCCATGACATAACACACCATATACATGCTTAGCCATATATACCATGCCATGACACACCATGTATATGTCTCGGCCTTACTATGATCATGCACATACATGTATTGTCTCATCAAATTCACCAAATACACACCTATTTCCATGCCACCACACTATTTCCCATCACATACACCACACATACATACCATACACAACACTCACATGCTATGATCCATACCTACCCCTTCGGCTATAACCACTTCATTGCCATGTCTACATTTTCTCACTAATCCTATCAAACGAACATACATATCCATGCCCCACATATACTTTACCATCAATTATACATATATAAATTCATAATACCTAATTTACATGTTAAATAACCTCAATAAACCTCTCGGCCATACCATGAACTATCCATATTCATACACATTCTCATTAATTACCCATACCTATTACTCATTCCCATGTTATACACATCATACATCATAATATCCACTACATACACATGCCATACTATCCATCCCCATGCCGTGACCCAAAACCACACCTCTCGGCCAAATCATGTTCAACACCATACATGTATTTTTCCCCCCTAAATTAACACACCAATCATAAAAATTAATCACAACCAATATCAAATTAAGCTTACATCAATAATGCCCACACTATACATGTTCAAATTAAAACTTTCATACATCAATTCATAACAAATCACATTTGAAATCAACATGGCATGCTTTTATTCAATCAAACTCGAATACCTATATTACTTTAGTGGCTTTTCCTACACCAAAAGACCTTTTATTGCCTTGTTGCACCTCATTTCTTCCATAGCCTATATACACCATACCTTAGCTTAGAAAATTCATGAAAAATACTACAAGCCTCCAATTGAAAATCTAAAAGCATGGGTAGTCTTAGAATGAGGAAATCCCCCTAGAAATAAAATGAAAAAATGAATGAAACCACTTACACATGAATTTGGATTTTCAAGCCACCATTTAGGCACACTTATGCTTTAATGAATTTTCTTATCTTCTATGAGTAACAATGGTGGTTACAAGCTTCAAGGATTAATTTATAACTAACTAAAGTGATTTTTAGTGGAATTTATGGTAGGAATAGAGCTTCAATTATAACAACAATAGAGGATGTAAGGGAAAGATGGTGTCAATAGCTAAAAGAGAGGGAGGTGGAAGAAATGGTACAGGTGAGGTGTCATTTGGCCAAGTGATGGAATGTCCACATGGAACACTATTTATAGTGGGGCTAGGTGCCTCAGGTGGTGACATGTGTTACCCAAGCATCCTAAAAGTGCTTAATTTTGGTTGAAAATTTTGAAAAATTTTAAAACTCACTCAGACCTCTAAAAATCATTGTGTTTATTTTAAAAATACTTAATTGAGCCTATTTAGGGCTAATAAAATTTTATGGCAAAATTTTATCGGTAAGTTAGTTAATTAATTCCTCAAAAATTAGGAAATCTTACCAAACGACCTTAGAAAATTAAAATTCCTTCACCAATGGTCTTAATGGAATTTTTTACCTTTAGGGTATCGTATTTTCAGGAATGTCCGAGTACATATCGGTTCTTCTCAGCCCAAGTCATCTGAGCTTACAACTCATTAGATTCTGGCCTAAATTAATTTATTAGTTATGCTAAATTTTTAAATCAAGTCATTTTCATCATTTTATGGCTAGTCAAAGTTTCATGACTAGTACGTCCCTTCTCGGGCCTCATGAAGGTGGCTCAAAACTTTGGGAACACTTTTTGAGCCTTAGAGGTACTGTTCACGGAGTCTTAACTTAGGGGTGTCACATGTTCAAAAGTTGCCATGAGAGTTTATGGTGACTATGTATATTATATGTGTTGAAATTAAGTTTATATGGATGTAGATTGTCTAATGAGTTATAATAATGAGTGTGCTAATGTGTAATGCATGTTGATGGCCAAATGATTCTATATATATGTTTGATGTAGTTAAGGCTAAGTATGTAAAATTATGTGCATTAGCATAAGGTATATAAAGTTAAGAATTTTAACTATGAGTATGATTAAAATTTATATGCTATAAAGTGGAAAACTCCTTTGATGTTCTAAAAGCATAAAAAGGCTGAATGGATTGCTTGTGTTAATGAAAGTGTTTAAATGCTTCTTTACGCCATATATGGGTATAATGATGCTAATGTGAATGGTAATGAGATCCATAATGTTCTGAATGTGAAAGTTAAAGTAATATATTATGGTTAAGCTAACATGCCCAAATTATAAGGCATGTTATGCTATGATTTGTTCATGAGTACATGGCATAAATGAAAATGTTACATAGGCCATGTTATGAAAACATTAGTTTATGCTTATGTAGTTTGAGAGATTATGGTTTTACATTATGAAACATGGGCATATGATGTATATGTATGCTTTGTGACATATATCTATAATCAAAATCTAATATTTTTTCCTAGTTGGTCATTCATTGGCCTAACCAACTTTGTAAAATTTATTTAAGCTATATAAACTAGTGAAATCAAGAAAAACAAAATATGGTGTTTAGCCCATACTAGTCAACAACTTAGATTGGAAAGGCTGATCAGTCAACTAGGGGTTTGGTAGCTGCTAGGGAACTTCAATACCTCATAATCACCTTCGGGTCTAGTTATTAACCTTGCAATTCGAATAATAACCTTTAAGTCTAAATAATGACCTTAGAGTTTGATAATGACCTTCGGGTCTTGATAATGACCTTTGGTCCGATTTGGGAACCTTTGTGGTTCTAATGTCCTATGTAGCCTGATGTCCCCATTATCTAGTATAGGCATGGGTTTTCTTAAGTATGGGCATAACAAATTTATGTATAATAAAACTTGTGAAAATCTATAAATTAAATTAATGAGTAGGAAATCTATTGGTTACAATATTAATTCTTATACATAATATGGTATGGTGCTCATGTTTTTAGACGTCCAACATAACCTATCTTTATCATGCTGCCTTTATTTTTTGTTATGATGTAAATATTGCAAATGCACACATATAAATGGATCTACAAATATGCTAGATATATAACTCTTACATATGAGAAATTAAAATAATCCATAACTCTAAATAATAAATAGAGGCTAAAGCTTAAGGTTAATTACTTACATAAATGCAATCTATGTATGTTGATATTATTATTATTATTATTATACTTGAGCATGTATTATAACATTAGATTTCATGTCCAATTTATATCTTATTGTATGTATACAACTGTCAATAATTCATTATGCATATAATATGCCTACTATAATGTGACTCATGTGCTCATATTTGAACCATTGTTTGGTATTTGTCAATAATACATGAATGATATTTAATAGCTTATTACAAATAAAAGTGCGAATGATTTGTATATTAAGTATTGTTTAAATTAAATTAAATGTGTTATCCCAATATATATAATGTAAGTTTTAAGTAAGTCATATTATAGTGGATACACCACTAAACTATAAAGCTTAGCACATTATTTGTTTGCAATGCACAAGTTTTTTTAGAATAGCTCAACATGAAAGACCTCTAAGTTACAAAGACCATAGGCTTAATTAAAAATGATGTTTATTTCAAAGTTTTGTATGCTATATGCAAAAAGGAAAGATTATATGAGCATTTATGTATACATATATTTATGTATGGATTATAGGCTTGCAACGAATTAAAAGTTATGTCATCTTTTAATATTTGTATATATATATGTGAGATGTATATGCTAAGGATGTACTAAGGTTGATAATTGATATGTGATAATTTATGTATATTTGTGTTCAATATGATGTTGAGTTTGGATGGTTAGATGGACCAAGATAAGGATTAGATGTGCTTTGATATATTAGATGTGTTGTTTTTATACAGGTTACTATTTGGGATTGTGTCCTAATACAGTTGTTATGCTACCATATTTTTGACATGAGAACCCCATTAGTGTACCTTGGATAAAGCTTTTTTGTTATACCATGTTTTCATATGTTTTATGATAAGAGGGTATGTAGTTGGTTAAAAAGTAAAAAAAGACTTTAAGTAAAATAAAAAAGTGGAAATGATATAAGATAGATGATGGTTGTATGCCTCTCTTAATTTGGGTTTGGCAGTCGAATCAAGTAAAAGGTGTCACAAAAAAGATTTATTATATGAATAAAATGAAGAATGCCGACGAGAATTACTATAAGCATAATGAATATAATAATGAGATTGATAATTTGGTACATGAAATACTAGTAATGGGTATACATATGTATACCATGATTCTAATGAGTATATGATGATAATGATAAGTACGCTATGATGGAATATGACTAAAGAAGAGATTATAAAATAAGATATATAAAGGCAAGAAGACACGAACACATTTATACTTAAACCGAACTAACATAAGATGAACAATTAATGATTAAGGCCTATATTGGTTAGACAACTACTTGATAGGTTGATTGGTCAACTAGGGAGTTAGCAACTACTAAGACACTTTTGTGTCATAAGAGGTCAATCCTTAAAGATAACTATGAGAAGATGTTGATCTTTTATGATAATGTATGTGCAGCTGCCTTAAAGTCCACGAAAGGACACTGAACAATTTATGAGATTTAATGGTGGGTGTAATTGTCTTAAAGTCCATGAAAAGCCATTATAGACATTGAGATTTGATGATAGAGTGCAGCTATCGAGGTCAAAAATATGGCCCTTGCATAGCTTATAAGATAGAGTGTAGTCATCGAGGTTTGGGATTTGAACCCCTGCATAACTATGATAATCATGATAAGTTATAACATGATGGAGTGTGGCCGTTAAGGTCTAAAATGTAGGCCCCCACACACACTATAATCCCATTATCATGTGATAAGAGTGATGTATGTCCAACATAGGCTAAAAGAAGAAATAATTAAATAAGTATGATAAATCAACATTAAAGGGACCATAATATTGTAAATTGAAAATGTATGAGAGGCAAAAGAGAGAAAATAGAATGAAAAGGGAAATTAATTGAAATAATAAAGAAGTAAATTGATCATTTAATGACAAACCCTATTATTATATAATAACAAAACCTATTATTAATGCACGATTACAATTCCTCATAAATTTTATGCATATTAAGCCAAAACAAGTGACATAAGTATATTGAAAATTGTATATAAGAAAAAGATGAATTAAATATAGATAGCTATAAAAATTCAAAAAAGGGGCTCATGAATTTCTAGTGGCAAATACTTAATGAAAGGGTTGAAGGAAGCTCATGAAGACTTAAGACTCCTAAGCTAAAATAGGAGAGGAAAAATAAAATGGTAAGTGAATTTTCCTTCTCTTTTTCTAGCTTCAATTGGCCTATGTAATCCTATGTTTGTTAATAACTTTAAAACTTACATTTGGGAGCTTTATGAATTACAAGGTCTTTCTCAAGTGGAAGGGGTAGATTGTAGAGATTAGAGAAAAAGAGGGCCATGAGAAAGCTAAGGGAGAAAGGCTACTAGAATTTTGACAAGGTATATAAATTTAATAAAATTACAACTATATGAATTTAATAAAATTACAACATACCTTAGTCTCTTTATTGGTAATTTTATGGCCTTCTAGCATGGACTTTATGGTTGTAATTGGCAATAAAAATAAATGGTTCATGTGAGCTTTAGTAATGCTAGTTACATGGGTGTATGCATGATGAATAGGTGGTAGATATGGATGAATTTATGACTTTAGGGGGATTGACTTCCTTATGGCCCTGAGTGTGTGTGTGTAAATGGGGCATAGAATATTCAGGTATAAGAGTGATTTAAGAGGAGATATAGTGTGTGTGTGATATGTATTTACAAGATTTTGGTGTGTGTGTGATGCAAAGGATAGGATTCTGTTGGGTATTATGCAAAGTTGTAAGGAATAAAAAGAGTGCCTTGGCTTGGAAAGCAAGGATTAAGCCTTATATGTGAAACATATAATGCTATATGATTAATATGCATGATTATTATAGGTTGTGAGTGTGTATAGTGAGGAAAGACACAATTAGGACATTAAATTTGACTTACCCGAGAGGTAGGAGCCTAATTTAAGTTATGTATATTATGCCTATAATAAGTGGACCTATGATGAAAATAGAATATTGACATGGAAGAGTATGTATAAGGGGTGAACTTAAAGAAATAATGCATGTGCATGTGTGTGATATGTATGGCTAAGACATATATGAGTGGTGTAATAGCATAAAATGTGTGGTAGAGAGTACATGTATGTGTGCTTATGTTAAAATAATAAAATATAGGTAGTATGTGTATTAACTTATGGGTGAAGGCATCAACATGGGATACATAAATGTGTATTTTTGTTCAAGTGATAATAGGTGATATATGTGTGTGGCAACTTAATGAAAATGCATGCGTATAGTTATGAATTAAGTGTGGCTGAGAGGTGCTTGATTTGTAAGGCATGTGTGTGATGAATGGGGCTTAGGTTATTGAGTAGATAATGGCATGTTAGGAATGGTGTTATATGCATGTGTGATGGAATTGCCAAAAATAAGTGAGTCTGGGCTATGGCCGTGGCATGTGTAAGCCTTGGTATGGCTTGGTTGGCATGATATGTAGTGTGTGTGCATGTATATGTTTTATGGCATGTTATGATGCTTGTATGTATGATTAATGGTGAGTAAAAGCATAATGGTCATTATCCACTTTTGGTCAAGACATATGTATGGAAATTAAAGTATCATGAGCATATTGTAGCGTGGCAAGTGTGTGTGAAATGATATGGCATGTTAAGCATGAAATAGGGAACATGATCTTATAATGAATAAGTATGCATATGTGAGATATATGGCATGAAAATGGCTAAATAATAGCTAGAAAAACCTATGTTAAATTGAGTTAGCATGTGGTTTAAAATTGCATGAATTTAGGTGATTAAGTTAGCCTAAATAGAATTAAATGGCATGAAATTAAACAAAAAATTTGAGACCTTTTGTACACTCATTTTGAAAGGAATTTGAGGCTACCTTAAGGGTCACTTAGAAGTTATAAATAGACTTAGCTTCGGGCCTATGATCATATGAAATGTTGATTGAGAATGGCATGGGAAAAATGCCCAGAACAAGGCTAGTATTATGCCTAAAAATTTGCATGTAAATAATAGAAATGACCTATACCTATCCTATAAAAGGACCCGACTGAACTTATCTTGAATATGATTCATAAATTGCATGTAATAGGGTCTTAATTAATGGAATAAAATGGACTTAATTATGCTTATAGGATGATATTAAATTAGGCTTAGAAAAACATAATCATAATTATTCGGTAGGACCAAAATAGACCCGTAACTATCTCGGTCAATATTTGACTATGGAAATAAATTCTTAACTAAGAGTTAAACATTTTTAAATATTATAAAATAGTGATAAATAAATAAATGAATGTAAAAGAAAATTAGATGGCCTATTAGTTAGACACCCACTGGATGGGTTGACCGGTCAACTTAGGGATTAGCAGTTACTAAACTGTTTGTTTATCAGACTAGGTCAATGCAGTGGCCGAGGTTCCTTATTGAGCCACTGCACTAGTCTATGGGGCATACACTTTTGTTGCTAGCATTTTTGATTATATATTGAATTATGTTGGTGCAGTGACGAAGGTCCCCAAAGAGGCTACTGTGCTAGTTTGCTGGGCACTCAAATGGATTATTTAATATAATCAGTGTCTTGAGAGGTCTATGGACTAATCCCTATGCATAGTTACTCAGTATTTTTCCCTTTGGAAGGTTCTTATGAACTGATCCCTATAGGCTATGTTGGGCCGATGTAGTAGTCAGGGTCTAAAATATGGGCCACTGTACACCTTTTAGTTCCCTCTTATTCTAGTGTTTGTAAGTATAGTCTACCTAGTTAGGCATATTTAACAATTTAAATAATGCACCTGATAATAATAGAATGATTGAATAAATTATGGAAATAAACTAAATAAAATTTATCACGGTGGCATTTTAGTAAATTTGCAGAATATATGACATAACATCTAAATGGCATCAATTATTTGGTGTGTCACTCACACACTACACCTAGACTATTATTTTATGTTTGCATGTGTTTGGCATACCTATAAGTACCTGGCTAATGGAATATATGTAAATGAAATAAGTATTGCATTTTTTATGGGTTCTATATACTTAAATCCTATGTTGCTAGTGTATTAAAGCATATGTGTGCATGTATAAGACATACTTTAATTTATTTAATTCACCACTTAATTTTATACTCAGTGTACCAGTGTTTTAGTGCGCATGGTAAGTAGGGATAGCTGCCCAGCCTCGTAGTATGTGAAGTGTAGTAACAAAGACAATAAAGAACTAAATATTTTTATGTATTGATGCATATAGGATGCACTTATGCAAGAATTATAGGTTATGAGTCCAACATGCTTAGAACTACTGAAGTCTATAAACTTAAGCAAATCAGTTATAAATAAGTAGATGTTTATTTGTTTTGGCCATGTTAGGGTTTTTGATATCTATGGGCCTGAGGCCCTATATGTGTGTTTTTTTATCTATATGAGATGTGTTGATGTTTGAGTGGGGGACCAGAAGGGTCCAAGTAGAGGTTATGAGTTGTTGCCTATAGAAGTGTTAATTTTTCACTAGTGAAAAATTTTTAGTATATCACCTGGGTAGCTGTTATGCTGCCTAGTTTTTCGATGACTTATAAAGGGTCGTTAAATGCTTTGAGTCTATCAGACCATGTATGCGTGTGCATAAGGATTAGACTGGACATCTAAGCCATATCTATAGCACCCTCCAACCGATCTATACACCAGACCCGAACAGAGGACACGTGCATGCAAAACAATATCCAGTTTTATCATTCAAAATCACTTAAAATTTAAAATTTTTATATAATAAAAAATTTCTAGACTTAGAAATGCACTAAAACATTGATAATCTTTTTAACACATAAACCTAGGTAAATATTAAGGTCATTGTGTCAAAAATTCAGTAGCATAACAATAGTACTAAGACACTTTCCCAAATTTTTACCTATTTAAAAACACTTCTATACATTCACTACATACATCTCCTACTCACATAGGTCCTCTTGACCCTCCAAAACATATCAAAACCACAATAAGCCTTAAGCTCTCAAAATTAACATTCTCATATACAATTCATCAATCATCACACACAGTACATAAGAAATAGGAAATAAAATCCACAGTTAAAATATTTAATACAAAACCTTGCTAAAAAATGCAAATTAGACCTAATCCCTTCGGGATCACAAGAGCACTATGGCTACTTAGACATTACATTTACATCATCATTACTATTACAAAAAGAATACAAAAATACCCATGCAAGGGCTATCTTCGTGTCTCTTACTTTCAGAAGCTTTGGCTCTAATCTAATGCCCTATTACCTATACATCACAAATAGGTAATGCACTAAGCTTTTCGCTTAGTGGTGTAATCACTTTAACTTGTAAAAAGGCAAATTATAGCATGTCCATAATGCATACAAACCATATCCAAATTTAATATTACAATTATGCATTTTTCATGATTTATATGTAGCATAAACCAATTTATGATTTATAGTCATATTCATGCATTTATGGTGTCTCATATGCCAACATGCACATTACAAGCATAGACAATGCATTTGATGGCACATTTACTGAGGCATTATTAAAACATTGATTAACTACCATTTAATGGACATAATGCATCACATGCATAAAGTCTTATTCT
>CANXYI010669640.1:0-10844 GCA_948208565.1 Hura crepitans
TAGATCTATTAATGCCAATATAGGTGTATCAAGTAAATAGAATGTACTAGTAATCAAATTAGATGCCTCAACTTTTTTTGTGAGCTCAGATAGTATATTGATGAGTTGGAGCTCAGGTTTCTTTCCTTGTCCTCTGGCTTAAGCCTGGCTTATCATTCTTATTCTCTCTTTAGCCTCTGCTAGCTATTAGAGATGAGGCTTGTGCATTAGCTAGCTTCTTTGGGCAATCTCTCTGATAGTGCTCTCTGGAACCATATATAAATCATTCTCTTTGCTTTAATAGCCAACACTATCCCCAATACTTCTCATTACATGTCTCACACATTGGAGGTGCCTCTCTTGGTATAGATGCTGGAGCACTAGAGGCTTACTCAGAAGGTCAAGGCCTAGATTATGAAGCCTGACCCCGCCTTTAAGTTTGGCCTTGTCTCTATGACTGGCCCTATCTTTGTGACTACTATGTGGCCTATGAATCTTTCTACTTCTTGCCTCTATTAAGTGCTAAGCTAGCTTGTCCAGCAAAAAATGATCATTTTCTCTAATACAACTCCTTTTTCTCTTTCATTATTTCTTTTATACCATATGTTGCAAATACTAATACAAAAAACTCTCTAATCTTGGATTAGCTATCTGCATTCTCAATTCTATATTAAGACCCTTTTCAAATTTCTTGTAATGAGTCTCTTCTATAGGTAAGAATTCTTCTACATACCTACTGAAGCGAGCAAAGTCCTTCTCATACTTGAATTTCTCCCTTATTTCAAATCCATGAATTCTTGCCTTTTCCTGTCCAACTAAGTTTCTAAAATGTACCTCTTCTAGAACTCCTGAAGGAAAAAGTCTGAGGTAAGGTTAGCTATAGCCTTTCTCTTCCTAATAGTCTCCCAGCAATGAAAAGCCTCTACTTGAAGCAGTGAGGTAGCACATTTTAGGTTTTTCTCTAGAGTACACTTTAATTACTCTAATATTCTAATTATTCTCTCCAACCAGTACTCTGCTTTGGTAGCATTGTCATTAGTCATCCCCTCAAAATCTAGAGCCCCTATCTTTTTCAACCTTTCTAAATATGTTTTCTATAGAGCTACTGGTGGGGGTGCAATAGTTGTAGTGGTATGTCTTAACAAATCCACTATCTACTGCAATAGTACTGGCGAAGCCTGAGATTGTGTATTTGCTTATGCATGTGGTTGGTATGCTATATCACTCGGCATTAGTGTAGCCGTGCTTGCTTCTACTCCCTATATTGTGGTCAAAGCATAGCTTGCTACCTCTTCCTATTATTCTGGCAGGGTTGACTCACTCATCGTGCTTAACTACAAAAGAACACAAAATAAGCCTCATACAGTGTAGCTTAAATGGGGTACAAAACTCTAGACCATAGCACTCATGTATACTACACCAAGGAATGCCTAAACCATGCTCTGATACCACTAACTATGACACTCTTAGCCAATTCTTGAAGGAACTTGATAAGAATGCCATTTCCCATCAGTTACCCATCCTATTCCTTCTTAAGCCTTCATTTATTTAACACTTATGACTCAATTGAACTTGATGATATATCTTGGATATTTATTTGTTATTACTCATTGTCATCCTAATATTAGATGTATTATTTTGATAAAAATAGTTTATGTAGTTGAAAAACAACTTTACGAAAAATTGGGCAACATAATAGCTACCTGGGGTAAAAATAAAAAATTTTTCCAATAGAAAAACACTTCTAAGAATCATTATATATCATCCAACCACCATCTGGACCCATCTAGTCCTCCTAATCAACAATTATAACATACATCAGCAAGCAACATATGGTTTTAGACCTGCAATATATAAAAGCGTATAGATGACAGCAGTTATATATACATTTAAACATACATTCAATTTTAAGCTTTCAAGTTATCATTCATAGGCTATATGTTATTACAAAATTTTTCACTTTACTATTCTAATCACAAACCCTTTTGTAGATATACATAAGTACTTAACCTATTTATAGAATAGATAGAGATTGTACCCTAGCCAACAATAGTTAGCTACATAAAGGCTTTGACTTCATAGCTACTCTCTATCCAATGCCTACACATCAGAACATCGATACACTGAGTATAACTTAGTGGTGAATTTGATAAAATATATGCATGTACCACACTTAAGCATACGCAGACATATAATTACAGAACATATAATAATATAGATTGTTCAAACATTCACATTTTCATTCTCATAATCATTTCACTATTTATTTCATAACATCATTTCATTTCAAAGATTAATTCATAATGTGGCCTATACCAAAAGACTACAATTAAGGACACTGGACAATAGAATGCAAATAGTGCAATGACCCATATTTTGGATCTTGATAGCTACACCTACCCCTAGCCACCTAATAATAGGGATCAACTCTGTAAAACCTCCCAATATCGATTTAATAGAGATCAATCCTAAGGCACCTCTTACCTAGTCCAATCGCTATACCTGACTAAGGTGTGCTACATAACATGTTATTTGATCTCATTATTAAAACTTTGTTATTATTTAAAATAATTTAGGGGATAAAAAAATTCTTTAAAATCAAATTTTAGGTTCAAAATTTGGAATCCTCATGCCAAAATGTGACAGCATAACGGCTGTACCGGGCACTATCCAAAAATTTTAAAACCTATAAAAACACTTTTATAATCATTTACATACACCCCTACTTCTCTGTGATCCATCTGATCACTCTAACTTATCAAGCTCAACAATATAGCCTCAACCTCAAGAAGAGACTTTAAACATGCATAAAGTAATTTAAAAGCATTATATATTTATGATTGCATACCTCTTTTTGTAGAATTACAACTACTACATATTTTGGCTTAAGCTTAAAACTATACAAAACTGATATAAGTGCAACTTCTTATAGTCTATACATTACATAAATCCAATGTATTATTAAAATATACCCAAAAGTAAAGTCTCCTCTTACTTGTCTAGATATCTTGAGGTGTGCCTCAATTGTTCTTCTTACCTATGCATCGCAAAAAAAATGATGCGCCAAGTGAATTTCTTAGTGGTGTAATCGAAATAACTATTACATGTAATCATATAAGCATATTTATTCTAACAAATTTTATATTAATATCAAACACCATTTAAACAAATATATTTATATCATGAATCATGCCAAGTGCATATACACCTTTTTAATATTGAACATTAGCATGTTTAATAGCATTGTGACATACCAAAACTCATCATATATATATATATATATATCATTTACAGTTCATAAATAATGCATGTAAACATATGTCATTCTTAAGTATATTACTACATTATTTATGAAGCATAATAAATAATATTATTTTATTCCATCATTACTTATTATTTACATAATTAAAATCATGTAATGTATTATTTCTCTTGTATACAATAATTTAATGTGTAAGGTTATTTTGATACTGCCCATATTTATGAGAACATATAACCTATGGATAATGGAATTATCCTGCGTAGTGGTCCTCATTTTGGACTTGAATGGCTATTGCACTAGCATGGGCTCATACAGTGGCCTTATAGGACCTGAACGGTAGCTGCACCCATGTAAAAATCCAATACAATTAAATATAGGTTTAAGGTCTGACTATGAGTAGACCCGTAACCAAAATTAACACCAGAGTGTCTAGTAGTTGCTATCTATCCCTAGTTAATCGTTCAACCTATCCATATCTAGGTTGTTACTCATATGGGCTATTTTCACATTTTGTTAATTTCACCTTCATAACTAAGTTTAAATAACTCATTTTAACCTTGACATCATCACAATTTGATAAAACTAGGAGTATTATATTATTTCCCCTTTTTTTAGTGATTAAGCATTAGTTCACAAGCATTAATCACCCACATGAGTTATAATCCTCATTTTAAGCTATAAATTCAATTCTCAACACTTAATAACTCATTTTTAACAACTTTTATGCTCTAAATTTTGCAACATATTAGGCCAAAACCATATAAACGTCAAAGTATACTTTTTCTTATCAATAACATATCAACTTTTACACATTCATTGTTACATATCTACACACATGATGCTTTATAAACTCTTCTCACACTCTATATGACATAACTACCTTTATGATCAATCAATTTTACCTATGTACATGTAATTTCTCATCTTATATCCATACTCATGCCCAAATAACCTTTCAACCAAAGATATGATGCATTTTTTTAATTTAATTTTAACATATCACATATTCATATATTTCTTATCTATCATTTAAAGTCATTTATGCTAAATTATATACACTTTTCATCACATATGCACATACACATACTCAGAAGTCCATTTGGCCTCTATGACCATACACACACATAAACTAATTCTTTCCCTATTCAACATGCATTCACATCTTATTTTATCTTTTAAGCTTAATTTACATATTAATTATCCATGTATATAATGAATTATCATTTATCTATATATACACACACTTACATAAAATATGTATAAATTAGAGTATGTAATAAATGCACTAATTAAGTTAATTATACATACCTAGCATGCTTGAAAAACCCTACGACGATCGTCTAAAGCTTGACCTTGCACTTATCACATCCTCGCTCCATTTCAGCAACTGTCTATTATAGATTCAATTTTAAAAAAAAAATCATAAAAATTCATACAATACTTAAAAAATTCAAATGACCACATTTTTTTAACTCTTAGGCACCTACTTAATAAGGCAAAAATATTAGAATTTCAAATTCTTACTCGATCGAAAAATGCGCACTATCCCTTCTACCTGAAAACATGAAAATTAATCCGTTTTTCTCTGAGAAACCACTAAATTCAATGTCTAAAACCCTTGAAGACTAGAAATTGATGATTAAATGTTGAATTTTTGCTTTAATCATGGAAGGATGAAGGAAAAACTTGGAAATTTCCTAAAGAAGGGGCTATCGGGTTTTGGGGCTATTTTGGGAGGAAGAGAATGTGTAACTTTCACCAAAAAGTCGAAGTTAGTGAGGTATTTATAGGTGAAAAATAATTAATTTTTAATTCTTTCAAAAATTCATTTCTTCCCCATTTTAAGTCCTTTTTTTTATCATTCCACTTCTAAAAATTAGATAAATCAGGTCTCTAATTACTATAAAAATTGGGGTTTAAAAATCAAAGAAAATCGAATTAAAATGTCAATTTTATGCTTCCTAAAATTCAAAAAAATACTTCCTAACCTTAGAAAATTTTGATTCTAGTTCCATTTAACTCAGTGGAATTTTTGAGCATTAGGTCATATAGTTTTTAGAATTTTTTGAGCAACTTTAAAAATTATGTTCGGTTTAGCTTTGCTTTGGTCACTATTCATAAGACACCATCAAAAAGTTTGTCTAAGTGTTTTTAACCAATCAAATGAACTCTAATTAATTTCAAACTTTACCTAAAATTATTTTATGGCTAATAATTTCATCTAGTAACTTCAGTACACCCCAAACCTCAAGAGTACTATTTATCTCGAGAAAGTATTATTTATAAAATCGAGAAATTTTTGGGCTGTTACAAGTCCAGTAAAGACCTCCTAATATATAATCATCAACATCATAATGGTGGATATTAGGGATCAGTTTTATAGACCTCTCAAATCCACAATAATCGGTAACAAGGATTAGTCCTATAGGACCTCTTAATACCTAGTGTGTAGGGCTCAATAATAGAACCTCATTGGTTGCACCCACCCTCATAAATAAAAGCACAGGTAATGGCCTAAAAGACCAAACCTAGTAGCTAATTTATTCCTTAGTTAACTGGTCAACCCATCTAGTGGGTGTCTAACTATATAGGTTGTTATTCATATTTTTGATTTTATGATTCAAGTACATGTCATTCATTAAGTTTATATATCATTTACTATTCATTTGGTCACTTTATAACCACTATTCTCAACTCAATATTATTGTGATTTTCATCATCTCTTTTCCATACATATAGTCATTCATTTGTTTTATCAATTTCACTTACATCCATTACTTTCTATTTCATATCACATTTTAACATAAAAGGATCATTTGCACATCCATATGTGCTTGTCATTTTATGTCACATAATCATGACATTTGAAGAATTTTCACCAAGTATTTTCCATTTTATCATACATACACATTTAATGTCTATTTCTACCTCAATTTATGCAATTAATGTATTAATTACTCGAACACATTTACACATTCTTAAATGACACCATTCGACCACTTTATGTACATTAACTTACATATTCATTTTCATTCAATTTATCACATAATTATACTTCTTATAACTTTATTAATAGTGGACATTAATTATGTCTCATTAACACATACACTTGCATGTAAAATTCACAATTCCATACACTAAACTCATGCATTTTCATGCACTCCAATGCACATACATAAATTTTATTCAAATTTGCATACCTATGGGTGTTTTAACACCTTTCTCCTCCACTTCAAGGCCTAGAATTGCCTTGCTCCTTACTTGTTTCACCTTTTCCTACACATACACATTTAACACTTTAGAAAAATACAAAAAAATCCTACAATGCTCCAAATTAAATTCTACTAACATAAAAAATCTTAAAACACTCCCTAATATCCAAAATAAAATAAAATTTTTATTTAGAACACTTACTCAATATGATGACACTATTCACCAATTCATATCTTCTTCCTAAGACTTTATTTTTGAATTCTATCACTTAGAATAGAATCCTTAGATCATGTACGCTAATTTTGATATATAATTTGATATTTTTGGATAAGAATTAAGATAGAAAATGAGGAGAAAAGAGAGGAGAGAGAACTTATTAATGGTGTTGGCCAAGTAGGAAAAATGGGGAAAAATGATGGCTTGGCACATATGGCACTCCCATATGTGCTAGGCTATTTATACTGAGTGTATGGATGGCTCGGATCATGACATGTGGAGATCTAACGGCTCGATTCATCTCGATTTTCTTTTATATTTTGAAAATTCACAATAATTTTTCAACACCTCTAAAAATCATGATTTTAGTGGAATAATTCCTTGATTATGCCTATTAAAAGCCTTGTAAAATTTTAGGTCAAAATTCCATAGGCAAGACAATTATTATTCACTTGTAAAATCTAAAAATTCAAAATAAACAGCAGATGACCTTAGAATATTAAAATTATTTTTCCAATAGGCTCATTGAAATTTTTGACCTTCAGGGTATGCCATTTTTAGGTCTATTCGGGCACATCCTAGACCATTCTCGGCACAAACCCAACTAAGGTCACTATTCACTAGTTCTTAGCCTACTATGATTTATTGGTTCTGCTAAATCTTTTAATTATTTCATTTTGTCACCTGTCAAAGTTTTATGAGCAGTACTCACCACTTTAGCCATCAAATAGTGCCCTGACTTCTCGAAGACACTATTCATGGCTCAAAAGTGCTATTCATGAAACTAAGTTTCTTAAGCATTACAGATTATGATGTGCAAAAGTGTAGTCCATACTAAGTATGACCAATCGAGAGGTTATATTGAGGAATTTTGTCATAAAGAGAGAGGCATGTTATCATTCCCTTTACATATGTATATTTGAATGTTTATATGACAATTAGTCACATGATTGCTAACTATATGTTAAAAAAGTTAATATTAAGTGATATGTTCATGATATGCATACAAGATATGTAAAATGATCTTTATGTATGGCAATTCACATATGAAATGGATGCTTTAATATGTGAAAATAATAGATAGCATAAAGTAAATGCATACATGAGATAAGATACATTCTTAAATCACATGAGAACAATGTGAATCCCATTTTTATAAAGTATTCTTATGTTTAGGATAGCTTGGCATGCCAAATAAGGGACATTGTAGATCTACCACCATTTTGTAGCCATATTTAGGCTACCATTATACAGTTATGTTAAGCACCTATAGGAAGGTGCTAGCACCAAAATTTGTATCTTATGGATATAACCATTTTTTACCCACGAGTACTATAGTTTTGCACTTGAGAGCACTACCAGGATGCATATAATGTTATACATTACTATATCAGTCTTATATCCTAAGAAATAAAAGGACTCTAAGAAGAAATATGTGAATAAAAAGAAAGTATACAAGAAAGTTTGTCAAAAAGCATGAGCATATAATAAAAATTGCATAAATATGAGATGTATTATGCTTAAGTAACTTATGATTATGTTATGAATGATAACATGTATAGAAATGTGGTGATATTAAGATGTGCATGTATGATGATGTATGATTTATGATTGAGATACTATAATACTGTACTTAGGAATAAACTTGATAATTGTATAATTTAATTATATCTCAATGTTAGTACTATTTCTCAAATTATATGTGCTTGCAAATAAGTAATTTCTTAAATGTGTATTGTTCACCTTATTGGATATTATAGCTTGGATAATCATTTAGGGATATCTAGGTTAAAAGTATCTATTGAGGAAAACATCCTTAGTATATCTACTTTTTGTGCAGGTTTAGTTGTTGAAAGTGCTAATAAGAGGGATAAACTATAGTAGCTACGTTGAAGTCATCTTATGTATGTATGTAGTTGCATACCATGTTACACATGTGATGTTTATATAAAAATGGTACTTGAAAGTATGTTTTGTTATAGGCTTGGAAAGCCATGGGTCTTATATAGTAAAGTTGTCTTTTGGATGTGTAAACTGTAAATATGTAATAGTAATGTGTATACAATAGTCTAACACTTTTGATTATGCAATATATATGGATGGCATGGAAATGATCATGCCTTGTGATCAATGCTAAGCGATATTATGGGTGGATATGGTATATTTGATGGTAGTTTTAATTTGTTGTTTTTATGGAAATGCATTTTCACAAGTTATAAATTTTTAGTTTTTGGCCCGGATAGCTATTATGCTGTTGGATCCCTAACAACTTCTAAAGATTTTAGAGTTAAAGTGTTTTCTAAAGATTTTTTTTAAATTGGTATTCTTTTGCAAGGGTCTTATATGAATTTCAACTTACTCTTTTATGTATGTTTTTAGAATTATATCAACCTTTTTGAAAGCAAAAGTATTGAAGAAATTTTATTACCTTAGATTGTCTTACTTAGGTTTTTTTTATATGTGTATTCTTATGTATGAGTATAGGCATAAGCTAGGATTAGATGTAATATGACACTATTGTATTTTATTCTTTAAGAAGCTAGTATGGGTGTTACATTTTGTGCAAACCTTGTGCATTGTACTTGTATTGCTCGCTCCATGTGGACATGTGTGGTTGAATTGGTCCATGCAGACCCAATATTGTCATGAGAATGCAAAAACAAATCTTATGTTAGTTTTATATATTTCATTCATAGTGTTGATACTTACCTTATTGTTTCTATACAGTCACCCTTAAAGTGCAGTTGGCATGCTGTCAAGCCCTTAATAGTGGTTTTCTATAGTCTCGAGTAAGGTAAAAAAGCATATCAAACTAACTAAGTTCTAGACTGTTATCAACCTCCTAGTTGGTGGGGATTTCTAGTGGGATTTATCAGCATTAAATGCCTTACTGGACCAATAGATGGATATGAGTTGCACTTTCCATTTCCCCTTTAATGAGCTGATGATCACACCCTTTGATTAGGCTTTTATCATAAGAGTGCCCTATTCTAGTAGTGTTAATGCTTGCTACCATTAGCTAGTGCTAAGGTTACAGAAGGTTCGAGACCTTCTCGATTTTGTGCCCTAGGATTATGCTGAGAGCATTAGATACATGAAAAATATATGAGAATTAGATTAAGGTAGCTCCTATAGCTTAATTGGAGATTGATTAGTATGCTCAAGCTTCCATCCTCTACTTATTGGGTATTACACTCTTTGCTAATAAAAATGGCAATGTGAGTTATGTTAGAAGTATGCCTTAAAGCTCATGTAATGGGGTAATATTCATGTATTTAAACCTTGAGAAATCATACTATAAGGCATTTCTCTTTATATCATGATACTTTTATGTATTACTTATAATTGTTTGCAATGTCTTAAACCATGTAATAAAGTCCTTAGTATATAATCACATGCAGAGGAAATCATGAAGTGACATTTTTATTGCATGCAAATATGATATACCTAAATATCTCTGACCATAGTATTAACAAGATGGGAAATTATTAATGCAAAAAGATTAGCATATGTTATACTTCTTGATTGGATCAAGCAGTGGTTCTTATAAGCTATAAGCATAGAGATACTTAGAGTTAACATATGGATGCTTACTTGGGAAGTAAGTACATCATAAACCCACCATGAGATCTTTACATGGATACTTAATCTATGTCAGTGAAAGTATCTCTTTATATCAATAGTGCAAGTATCCTTAGACTTGAGATCCCTAACTATCTTAAATATAGAGTGACATACTTTGATTCCAAATCTTTTACTTTGAACAAAAAGTATACATAGTGAGGTGCTTAGGTATGGCATAACATATTTAAAGATAGGGTAGTAATCAATAAAAGATTCACCACCCCAGATTATAGTAGGGAGTTTATCTCACAGTTCTGATGAGTAACCTCTATTCAAGAATCTCTAGCCAGAGCAAAGTGCCATGTGTGAATGGGATGCAATAAGGGCATTTTGGGAATAAAGGTGAAATTACTAGAATAATATGTTTAAGGCTTAATTAGACATACTTAGTTAAGCTATTAGTTGACACAAGTCCATACTCAAAACTGGATGAGGTAAAATATGGTGGAAGGAGTTTATTACACTATAACTATATATTCAAGGGTTAAGTCAAATCACTTGACTTTCTAGCACTTGGGTATTCAGAAAGCATGGCTAGATGCCTCTCTTT
>CANXYI010669674.1:0-10130 GCA_948208565.1 Hura crepitans
GTAACAATATAATAGGTGGTGTTTAAGTAATAATGATTGGTGGGTTTATCATGTGTTTAATGATTTTAGCCTTAAATATCTATTAAAGGACCTTTAAGTTCTACTAAAGGTAGTTTTCTTTTAATTAGAATACACAATGAGCAAGGCAGGGTAATGAATTTAGTTGGGCATTATCAATATTCCTAATCTACTGATTTAAAGAGAATTTAGAGGGTGAAGTAGAATAAAAAAGTGTAGTCATAAGAGTAGCAGCTCGCTACCACTGATAGAACTGTTGAATGTCGATAAGGATTAGAAGTGTTAGATAGAAGCTATAGCTATGAGAGAAGAAGTGAGCCAATGAGGGATTACAGGTGATTTTATAGGCGAATTCACCATAAAAATTTTGCAGTTATGAGTTCCAACAAGGTAGCAGAAGGAAAAAGAATTTTTGCTAGATTTTTTTTATTGTGAGATAGCAAAGGGTGGTTTGAGGCATTGGTGTGGCTTGGATTAGTAGTAGTAGAAGAGTGAGAGATGCTACTACTATTATTATTTTGATGAGAGGTAAGGGTCATAAAAAGCTTGAATGTTTAATTCTCAATGTAAATATGAGGTCTTATGGAATTGTTATTTGTTAAAGAGATTAAGGTTTGCCTTTAATCCAGGTTGGAAGGGTATTATAAGGAAATAAAGGTGACATGAAGGGCTAGTTCTGCAGAAAAATAAGTCACTGGAAATGTGAAATTTAAATAAGAGATATGGCTATAAGAGAGACTAGTAGAAAGGGATACAATGAAGAGATTGGAGCTTATTGGAGCCATTTAAGGATATTTTAATACGTGTATCCAATACTTTTTCTTATATAAGCTTAGTATGTTTATGCATGTATAGTGTTCACTTACGTAATATGCCTAAAGTGTTTAAATAGTAGATAATGTGTTATTTGGAATTGCATGATTTGTGTTAATAGAACATTTATTTATCAAGAATGGTGCTTTTGCCAAATTAAGTGCTATAGGCTAAAAGGAGTATCTAGTTATTTGCTTTTCTATTTGAGTATAAGAGAAAGAAGTAAAATCTTATATAAATCGAGAATAAGAACATGCAGGTTATACTATGTAGGAAAACAAAGACAAGGGGGAACCTTAATGTTGGTTAACTTAGCCTTAGCAGTTTGGAATTTAAAGATTCAAGATAATGAGATATCAAAGTCTAAAACCATTATGCTTAAGTCGATTAGAGTACAGATTGCAATTAAATTACATAAATTTGCCTTTGAATTATGGCCTAATTGGTTAAAATTTATGCTACAACATCTTGTTGGATGATTGCAAATTTGGCTACATATATGTATACATTTTTAGGATAAGACAACAATAAAAAATGTAGTGTACATCAACTATTATTAGGGTTGCTTGTTGGTCATAAGTATTTGAACATGGAGTGGTTAAATTATGTGTATTAAGCAATGTTAGTTGAAAATAATTCATGAAGTCTATGGGAAAAATTTAAGAGAGATCATAGTTAACACTTACATATTTTAAAATGAATAGAGTAATACTTGAGCTATAGCATTCCTAGTAGTTGGATGGGTGAACTTTTAGGTACACAATTATGAAACGTTAGAATTATTATTAAAACTACTCAAAATTCTAGCAATGTTTGAATTATAAAAGAGAGTAAAGGTGTTTAAAACTAACATGCATATTTTTATTATGTTTAAAATAATTAATCCTTAAGCTAGTCATAATTGTTATATCATGAAAACACGTCGTGTAGTGTAAAGAACTAATGACACCATTATACATGGGACCTCGTGGGGATATAACCTTGAAATTTTATTCAAGGAATGGAAAAAGACCTAAATTGTCATGTTATACCCTAGACACAAAAAGGAACTAAATGGACCTTATTTTTGTGCACACACTTTTTTTATGAAAACAATCAAGGTGTTGAATTCTAAACCTTCTATCAATAATAATTTACCCTTCTATGCTATAGTAAGGTATGTACTCCCTTATCTCTTAATTTCACTAATTAGATAGAATTTTATTAAGTTACTAGACTTCAATTAGAGTTGTTTTTAATGATAATTAGATTTTATGAACTCATTCAAGCATATTTAGCATATTGCAATAATTATGTGTAAATCTTCAAATGTATATACATGAGTAGCACGATAGGTTTATCACATATAATTCTAGCATCATACGGACTAAACATTAGCTCAAAGTATGTTCATTAATACATACTAGTCTGAATGCCTTAGTTACATCAAATATATACCCATAAAGTTATTACTAACTAATAATAAATTAGAAGAGTATTTTTAGGAAAGCAAGAGAATAATACGTAGAAAGTACATCAGAAGTATACAGATAGAAATAGGGAAAACCCAATGTTATAAAACTAAGGAAATCTTATCAGATAAGAATCACTCATGTTAAGAGCACTACTCATGCTATTAGTTACAAAAATGGTATTATGTAGTAACAAAATAAGGTAAATTGAGAATAACCTAATAATATAAGAGAATAAGGTCATTATGCACATTTCCATTACAAGTACAACCTAAAGAAATAAAATGAAAGATCTAGAGCCTATGGTAACCCTATAGAATCCACATTAGGGTAGTTTTGGCATGCCAAAGAGGGATTTTAAGTAGATATGCTATAGTTATAGCTTGGCATGAGTGCTATATGAGCTATTTATAGTTAATAGTAGCCGATGCCACTATATTTTTTAGCTTACAATACAGAGTGGTAGGGCAATGAGCAAGCCCATCTTTGTCACCAATTTACAGTTTACAATTTTTTAACCAGTTTACCCTTCCTCAAGGTCATTCTGGGAGTGAGTTACCAAAGGCTATGTTTTATGTTAATTATGCTAAAATTTGAGAAACATTAGTATGAAATAGCAATATAGTTAAATGAGAATCAAGAAACATGCTATGACATGACGTTTGCATAAGTCATTAGAGTTACAAACACAACATTTAAGTCTTGGTATGACATAGATTGACAGTGAATCATGAAATATGCCATGCCTATAATAGGCATAAGAATATTAGAACTAAAGTTACTATATTTATGGATCATGGCATGATAGAGATAAACATATAATATTGAAGTATAATTATTCACATGAAATTCATTTAATGGACCCCGTACATCAAATATGCATGTTGTATTCAAAAGTACATAATGTTAAATAAGAATAGGATTTACATATGCATGTAAATAACATGTATTTCATCATGAGTATGCTTACTATGTAATGATAAAAGATAAAAATTAAACCAATAGCAACACTCTCGAGGCTACAAGAAAGGAATACTTATGATTCGTAAGTATGGCCAAATTGTGATTTCAATATGTGCTAAGAATGTGCTCAAATTATATCGGGGTAGTTTAGAAGGATAATATTGTTAGTTTTACTTTAAGAGGGAATTTAGAAATGGAGGAGAGAAAGACAGAGTGGCATCGGAAGAAGGAGGAAGAAAAGAGAAGTAAGAAAAGGTGGGTTGAGTGGATATTGCCAAATGGATGCCTAAGTGGTATCATGGTCCTTTTATAGTGGGGCTAGGTGGCTCGAGTGGTGACACATGTCACTCGAGCTTCCTAAAAATGCTTGGTTTTTGCTGAAATATCAAAAAATTTTAAAAATTCACTTAAACCTCTAAAAATTATTGTGTTAGTTTTAAAAATCCTTAATTATGATTATTTAAGCCCTTGTAAAATTTTACAGCCAAATTCCCTCGATAAGATAGTTAACTAACTTTCTCGATTTATGTGTAAACCTTAAAATTTAAGAAAATTAGTAAATGACCTCAGAATTTAAAAATTCCTTCACTAATAGTCTCAAGGGAATTTTTTACCTTTAGGATATGGTATTTTTAGGTTTGTCTAAGCACATCTCGGGTTATTCTCGGCCCGAGTCCATTTGAGTCTACGACCTACTAGATTTTAACTTGAAATAATTTATTTTTTCTGGGAAATCTTTAAATTATGCCATTTTCATAATTTTTAAGTCCCTCAAAGTTTCATGAATAGTACGCTTTACCTCAGTCCTCATGAAGGTGACTTGGCACTTTGGGAACACTTTTCGAGTCTTGAAGGTACTGTTCATGAAACCTTGACTTACGGGGGTTACAGTTCTTCCCCTTTTAAGAAATTTCATCCCTAAAATTACTTAGAGTAAACAGATGTGGATATTAACTTTTCATCTACTCCTTGAGTTCCAATGTGGTTTCTTCTATGTTATGATGCTTCTAGAGAATTTAACCATATGGATGGTTTTATTTCTCAACTGCTTCACTTCTCGAGCCAGAATTTGTACTGGTTTTTCATTATAGCTCAAATCTAGTTATACCTCAATGTCTATCACTAGAACTATATGGGAAGGATCTAATTTATACCTTCTAAGCATTGAAACATGAAACACAACATGAATTTATTGCAGTTAAGGTGGTAAGACTAGTCTGTATGCTAGTGGTCCCACTCTTTCTATAATCTCATATGACCCAATAAATTTGGGACTCAGCTTTCCCTTTTTTCCCAAATCAGAGTACTTTCTTCCACGGAGATACCTTCAAAAACACTCAGTCACCCATTGCATATTTAATATCCCTCCATTTCAAGTTAGCATAAGGCTTCTATTTGTTAATTATAGCTTTTAATCTTTCCATGATAACCTTGACTTTCTCTTTTGTATCTCTGATTAAGTCAACCCTTGAAATCTTGTTTTCCCTAACTTCACTCTAGCACAAAGGAGTTTTATATCTTCTACCATATAGTGCTTCATAAGGTGCCATGCCCAAACTGGCCTGATAACTGTTATTATATGCAAATTCAGCTAAGGATAAGTACTGGTCCTAGCTACCTTTAAATTTAATGGCACAACTATGCAACATATCTTCTAATACTTATGTCACCCCTTTTGACTATCCATCTGTCTAAGGGTGAAAAGTTGTACCGTAAGTCAGTCTAGTGCCTAATGCCTAATGCAGTCTCTTCCAAAACCTAAAAGTGAATCGAGAGTCCCTATCTGAGATAATAGCCAGGGTACACCATAGAGTCTGATAATCTCATCAATGTACAATCTGACCAATTTTTGCAGTGAGTAATCCATTCTGATAGGAATAAAGTGTGTTGTCTTAGTTAGTCTATCAATAATCACCTATACAGCATCACACTTATTTTTAGTCATAGGCAGTCCCATTACAAAGTCCATTGTAAACTTTTCCCACTTCCATTCTGGTATTACATAGGATGCAGCAATCCAAAAAGAACTTGATGTTCCGTTTTACTTGCTCACATGTCAGACATTTAGCTGCATACTTTGCTACATCTCTCTTCATACCTAACCACCAGTATTAAGACTTTAAGTTTAGGTATATCTTTGTACTACTAGGGTGCATAGAATAAGGAGCTTTCTCTACCTCCTTCAGTATCTATAACCTTAGGTCATCTATACTAGGTACATACAACTTGCCATGGTAATACAGATATCCATCTTCACTCAATTCAAATCCCATTGCTTTCCTCTTTTTAACTTTACCCACAAGTTATACTAGTTGTTCATCCTTACCTTATGCCTCCTTTATCTATTATCTAAACTCTAGTTTAATTTGAAGTTTAGCTAGAATATTATTTTCTCATGTGTACTGTAGTTTAACATTTATAACTTTCAAAGTTACTATAAACTTCCTACTTAAAGCATCTACCACCACATTAGCTTTTCTTAGGTGGTAGTTTATCAAACAATCATAGTCTTTAATGAGTTCTAACCACCTTGTCTGCCTCAAGTTCAACTCCTTCTGAGTAAGGAGATATTTCAGACCTTTGTGGTTTGTATTGATATAACATTTCTCACCATACAAGTAATGCCTCTAAATTTTCAAAGTAAAAACAATGACAACTAACTCCAAATCATGAGTAAGATAGTTCCTCTCATGTGGTTTCAACTGTCTCAAAGCATATACTACCACTTTTCCTTCCTACATCAATACATAACCCAATCCATTAAGTGAGGCATCATTATACGTAACAAAGTCCTTACCTTGTTTAGGTTAAATCAAGATAGGATCTTCTGTCAACATCTTCTTCAACTTGTCAAAACTTTCTTGACATTTTGCATCCCACTCAAATTTCACATTTTTTCTTATCAATCTAGTCATAAGTGCTTCAATCATAGAAAATCCTTTCACATATCTTTTGTAGTACCTAGCTAAACCAAAAAAAACTCCGTATCTCTATCACATTCTTCGAAGGTTCCTATTTTAATACTGCCCCAACCTTGCTAGAGTCTACTCTAATACCTTTTGTTGACACTACATGTCATAGAAAAAGCCACTTCATTTAGCCAAAATTCACGCTTGCTCAACTTGGTATATAACTATCTCTCCCTCAGAGTCTGTAACACAACTCTGAGATGAATTTCACGTTCTTCTCTAGTCTTAGAGTACACTAGGATATCATCAATGACTACCATAACAAATTGATATAAGTATGGGTGAAATACTCTATTCATTAGGTCTATAAAAGTTATTGGGGCATTACTGAGCCTAAATGGCATCACTATGAACTCATAATACCTATATCGAGTCCTAAAAGTAGTTTAGGAATGTCAACTTCCTTGATTCTCAACTGGTGATACCCAGATCTCAAATCAATCTTAGAAAATACACCAGCACCTCTCAACTGGTCAAAAAGATCATCTATTCTAGGCAAAGGTGTAATACCCGTGCATCGAGGCTTTATGAATAGTGCCACTGGGTCCGAAAAGTGTGCTTAAGGTGCTAGATCACTTGCATGAGAATTGAGGCAGCGGTACTAGTCATGAAACTTCGAGGGGCTTTAAAATGATGAAAGAAGGCAAAATTTAAAAATTTAATAGAACTAATAATTCATTTTGGACTATAAGCTATTAATCTCTAGGGCTAAACTAAGTCGAGCTAGGAATGACCCGAGATATGCCTAGACGGACCCAAAAATATCATACCCTAAAGCTTAAAAATTCCACTAAGTCTATTAGTGAAAGAATTTTTGAATTTTGAGGTCATTTACAAATTCTTGTAATTTTTTAGATTGGCATATAAATCGAGGTAGTCTATAAACTACTCTATCGATGGAATTTGGCCACAAAAATTTACGAGCATGTAAAGAGGATTAAATGAGGAATTTTAAAATAAATGATGTAGTTTTTTAAGGTCCTCATGATTTTTAATATTTTTTGAATTTTTTGCTAAAATCAAGCCCTTTCGGGATGGTTTAGGAGGTCGTGGAACCCACCCGTGCCAAGCCAACTAGCCTAAGGGCTATTACACATGTCAACATATGGTGATAAATGGCAAAATCCACTCACAAAAGAAGAAAATTTTCTTTTCTCCTTGCTGCTAGAATCAACGACTTCTCTAGGAAAACTCCCCATTTTTATCCTCTTCTCTAAGCTTTTCCAAAAAAACTCTTTTCACCTTAATTCATCGTTATGTGTTAGGGACTTAAGGGAAAAAAATCACTGAAAAAGGAGCTTCCAAGAATTAATTAAAATTCATCTAAAGGAGCAAGGTCAAATAGATTTCTAACAAAGGCAGCAAAGGTTCAAGGTGAGTGATCTTAGGGTTTTCTTAGTTTTTCTTAGGAATTTTAGATGTAAATGAATGTTGATAAATGCCTAAGTCCTAATAAAGTGTATGTGTGTGGTTTTTAAAGGAATTGGAGGACAATTGGCTTGAGAAGTGGATTAATTTTCATATGGAAGAAGGCTGGAATTCTTGGCTTGTGAAGGCTTGAACTGGTTTAGGAAATCCTTCTCTTATAATTAAAGTAAGTGAATTCTTGTATTCACTTCATGCCACCTTAATTTCATGATTGAAATGGAGTTTTAAGTGAGGTATATTGGGATTGAATTGATGATAATATGGGGCATATATGAGTTCTTAGAGAATTTGGATAAACGAATGTTACACAAGGGATAGCTAGGAAAATTTTGCTTGTAAAAGTGCCAAATTCTACTTGGCCGAGAGGATCAGAGAGGATAGGTATGGGTGTAAATGTTAGTTTAAAGTAATTTAAATTATAAGTATGACTTTTGATATTAAATTATGATGAATGAAATTACGAATAAGTTGATTATTGTATGATTGGCATGAGTATTATGATAGGCCGAAAGGTTGTGTTAGCTTCTATGTGTGTTTATGTGACTTGGCATAAGGTTTAGTGGCATGTAAAAATAAGCAAATACAAAGGGCATGTATGTTAGGCTTAAAATGGAGGAAAATGCATGATCAAGGTTAATATATAGTTGTATCTAAAAGCAATAGTAATGAAAATGTTACTTAAACTTTGGTAACTTGCTTGAAATGAATAAAAATCCTAAAACTTGATGTATTAGACATTAAAAATGGCTTAAATTACTTGGCATTATTTGGTCAAATGCATGGAATTGGTATGGTGTAAATGGATGTAAAGAATGAACCATGATGAATGTAGAAATTCTTGAAACATAGACTTGGAAAAAAAGCCCTAATTTGTGAATTAAGCTTGAACATGAAATGTGAATTGGAAAGGTACCTAAATTGTGCCTAAAAGGGCTATGACATTGTGACTATTTAACATGGCATAAAAGCCTATGATTTGGCCTTATAAATGGACTAGAGAATGAGTGGCTTTAGGCCTATGGAATGTATGAATTTTTTAGTGAAAACTGTATTAAAAATATACTAGGAAATGGACCTAGAATTGACTATCGCAAAATGAAGAAATGGCCTAAATTGTCTAAAATTGACCATTACCTGAACCAAAAATATACTTGGTTAGTAAATGGCAACTACATAGAAGTTAAATATGGAAAAAAATCAAGGATAATAGGGCTTAAACATTGATCAATACAAGACCTAAAAATATAATTGGAAATTCACCCGATACTGTTCAATTATAGCTATACCAGACCGAGCTAAAATTAAACTATGCTATAAATTCTATATCTGTCTATTTTTCATTCAACAATATTATAAAAAGTTAATCAGTAAAGAAATAAACATAAATTAAGGTTAATGGCCCATTAGTTAGACATCGACTAGATGGGTTGACCGATCAACTTAGGGATTTATCAGTTGTTACACTATCTAATTTCCATGTAAGGCTAGTATAGTAGTCTAGGTCCATTTTGGGGCCACTGTACTAGTCTGTTAGATAGACAATCATGTGCTTTTTCATACTTGATGCCATTTACCTAATTATGTCGGTACAGTGGCATAAGTCCTAGAGGGCCACTGCACTAGTCTGTTAGATAAACCAGTCTACTAGGTAGACTAGATTAATGCATCACTGATCTTCAAACAAGGCTAGTATAGCGGCCAAGGTCCTGGAGGGCCACTATACTAGTCTGTTAGACAGACCATATTATGTTATCTACACCTTTGGTGCTATGACTGGATTAGGCCGGTGCAGCAATCGGGGTCTAAAATGTGGATCACTACACAGCATTTTAGTTCCCTCTAAGTCCAGTGTATTGAAGTGTCGTCTATCTAGTTGGGCCTATTAATTTAATGAAATAAATTACATACAACACTAATAATGGTAGATATTATTGAATTTCCCAAATTTTGGCATAATTAACTGAATAAATAACTAGTGCACATGATAAAGGGTATTTTGGTAATTTTGTATGTATAACATTTATTAACCTGATAATCCAATTATTTGAATGTTATTATTAGAAATGGCCTAAATCCATAATTTACTTAATTTTTAAATGATTGAATAAATGATAAATTGATTATGTATAGGTGCAAGGGTATTTTGGTCTTTTGACATAGATCATTTAACTATTGGCTTAGTAACCTGAATTAGATAATATTAACTCTATATATGCATGAATAAACCATGTAACATGATTTAAATGCTTGAGTTCATATACTCAGCGTACCTATTTTGGTGTGCAAGGAACCAAAATTGAGATACAACCTCGTAGAGCGTGTAGCCAAAGTTCAGAGGTTCAATTAGAAGGTTGTTATGTTCTTAGTGTACAATTTTGCACTCAATGTACTTAGATGGGAAAATGGGAGCCCTGTAAATAGAACTTGTAATATGTATATATATAGGTGTATAATGTGTTATGTAATAAGTCAATTAGCGGGTTTTATG
>CANXYI010669823.1:0-14023 GCA_948208565.1 Hura crepitans
TATGCTATAGCTATAAGAGCCACCCATCTAACAGAATAACAAATTGTAAGCCTGTTTAGCATGTCTCTTATGGTTCAAGCTCTTTATTGGTATCATCACCAAGAAAAGAGGGTTAAAGAAGATTGGAACAAGTTGAAAAAGGCATTTAACAAATAATATGCTAGTAATGCAAGTGTGGAGATCTCTTTGAAGTATCTAGAGCTAATTAAACTAAAACTAAATGAAAGTTTTTTTGATTATTTACAAAGGTAAAGGGAGAAAATCCTGAAAATGAGAAATAAGCTAGAAGACATCGATTAGATTAATATGTTCATCGAGAAAGACAATAGTCACATGAATACTAGGCTCACTGCTAAGGGCATTACTACTTGGGAACAACTTAAGGACATCACCACTAATCTAAAGGCGAGTTATCAAAGCAAGGGGTATAAGAGAGCAAATAATAACCATACTTTTGCAAGTGGTAATACTCGTACCACTACCAAGATGGCCAAAGTACATGTAGTCCAAAGTCATAAGTATTCCAATTTGGGTAAGTCTTTGTCATGGTGCTTAATAAAGCTTACTAAATAGGATAAGTTATAATTACTTCCATATCAACTGTTTAATGGACCTTTAGCACCCAATCATAAGCATGATCAATATTATGCTTATCACTAATAAACCGGACATCTCATTGATAATAGCAAACACCTTAAAAGAGCTATCCAATACCTTACAGATTCAAAACAAATTACTAATCTTGAAGCCTCATCAAACCCATTACCTAAACACCACACTTATTACATCCTCAAATCTAGATTACTCGAAGAACATATGCTTAGAGAAATCTATGGGTCTAACCAAGCAATTGAAATGGGAGTGAAAGTGAGTGAATCTATCCTTATTACTAGTTTTTGGGATAGTGAGAGTGACCATGAGGTCGAGGAGAGCAAGAACTTCTAGGATAAATCCTCAAATAAGGATTTTGAAGCGGGTAATAGAGAACCAATTTGGGTTGAGGGAGAAGTAGTCAATATGGTAGAGAAGAATGGCCAAATCCAACCTAAAAAAGAGCTCGAATCTAAAAAGGACAAGCATAAAGAGGTATTAAAGCAATTAAAGAAAACATAGGGTAACATCAGCATATATGACTTACTATTGTCATCTAAAGACCATAGGCAAAAATTTGTTTAAGCTTTAGGTCAAGTCATTGTATCCATAACAACTACCCTTGATGAGCTAGTACAAGTGATGAAGATGGGTAAGATAGGCCTCATCACCTTCTCTAACACTGACTTACCCTTAGAAGGGAGAGAGCACAATAGGCCTCTCTTTATCAACACTAAAATAAATGGAAAGAAGATAGGATATGCCATGGTTAATGATGGTCCAACTTTATGTGTATGCCTAGCTAAAATTTTATCTGGTTTGGGGATTAAGAAGGAAGATCTATCACCCTTAAGTATTATTATAAAATCTTATGATGACACCAGAAGATAGGCTGAAGGGACTTTTACAGTCAAGGTACAAGTAGGGCCAGACATTGATATGGTCGAATTTAGTATCATAAGTTTGGGGAGTCCCTTCCACCCTACACCAAATGATTAAATTCTCACACAAGGGCAATATCATAACCATAAAATCTAAAGTTAATCATGCCATTTCCACCTTAGCTATTGCTAATTAGCCTTTTATTGGGTTTCATGTTGTAGGCATTTATGAAGATTACATGGATCCCACCGTATCTAAGAAGATGAAGAAAATAGACTTCTTCGTAGGTGCTAGTTTAGGGAAAAATTTGCAAGGCATAACTGAAACCCTTCAAATGCATACTCAAAAGGATATGAAGGGATTAGGCTATGATCCAAGCAAATGTGGGAACCTAAGAAAAGGTAGCTATTTGGGAGATTATTTTATCAAGGAAAAAGGCACAAGATATGACAGGGCTCCAAAACTTGCAATAGTAGAAAAATGTTACAACCTAGGATTTCAAATCTTTGCCGATGTTGTTGATTAGGAATCAGCCATCTCATTTTGATTCAGTGAACTAAAGAAGTATTCCCAAAGCCATTAGTATCGAGGAAGTTTATCCAAGCCTTCTTGAAGACATGCCTGACTTAGATGTATATTTTGATTTATTTTTAGATGAATTATATCTTTGTGACCTCTTTGAGGCAAACAATATCTTTTCTAATAAGATCAACAAAGAATTTGCTTATTTGTGTGATCTTTTTCCTAATGGTAATGTGCATGCAAATAATCATTACATGAGCATTTTTGACATTAATTTCATTAAAACTAATCCATTTAATCTCTACACAAATGAATAACCTGGAAATATATTAATTGCCTATGATACTACCATCGAGGAAAGGAAAAAATTCGGGAGGCTATTAAAGAAATATGAAAGAATTTTTGCTTCGAATTATAATAATATGCCAGGTATTGACTGAGAAGTTGCTAAGCATGCTACCCTAACATATGACAATGCTATCCCAATTTAAAAAATGCTCAAGAGAATGAGACTTGAATGGATAAAAAAGATAAAATAAGAGGTTATCAAGTTACTTGAAGTAAAGTTCATTAAAGAAATCGATTTCCCCACTTGGCTCACCAACATAGTCCTAGTACCTAAGAAAGATATAAGGGTGAAGATATGTGTAGAGTATTAGGACCTAAATGTGGCATGTCCAAAGGATGATTTTCCTTTGCATAGACATATTGGTAGATAGTGTAGCAATGGTAGCAATGGTAGCAATTATTGATAGATTTTCAAGATATAATCAGATTTTAATGAAGGTGATAGACAAATGCAAAACTGCCTTTATAATAGAATAGGGCACATATTGTTCCAAGGTAATGCCTTTTGGACTAAAGAACGTAAGAGCTACTTATCAATGGATGGCCACTAAATTGTTCCATGACATGATGTACAAAGAAGTTGAAGTCTATGTAGATGATATAATGGTAAAATCTACTAAAAGGGAAGAACACTTTGAAGCATTGGAAAAGTTCTTCCAAAAGTTGGACAAATTCAATATGAGGGTCAATCCTAAGAACTGTGCCTTTAGAGTCATGTCAGGAAAGCTATTAGGATTCATAGTAAGTAAAAATGGAATTGAAGTAGATCCTTACAAGGTGAAAGCCATTGTAGACATGCTTACCCTATAGACAGAAAAGGAGGTTAGGGGGTTTTTAGGTAAAATACAATACATCAATCAATTTATATCTAAGATCACTTCAGTTTGTGAGCCTATATTTAACTTATTATACAAAAGGTAGCCAAAGGAGTGGAATAAAGATTGTAAGAAGCCTTCCAATCTATCAAATGATATTTAACCAAACCTCCTATCTTAAAGCCCCTAAAACTTTGGAAACCACTAATCTTATATATAGCAGTGGAGGAATCTTGGTTAGGAGCTTTGACTGTACAGTCAGATAAAGCTAGAATAGAAAATGTGGTTTATTACTTAAGCAAAAAATTGTGCCCCTATGAACAAAAATATATAAAAGTGGAAATGATCTATTTAGGAGTAACTTGGGTCTCTAAGAAGCTATGTCATTACTTTCAATCTTACAAGATCAAAGCAGTAGCAAAGCATGACCCCTTTAGATATCTACAAACTGCACCCTCATTGGTAGGAAAAATAGGTCACTGGATCTTACTCCTCTAAGAGTTTGATATCTCTTACTTTACCAAAAAGACAATTAAGGGTCGAGTCATAGGTGAATTCTTGGCATAACACCCAATTAGAGGGGAACAAGATGAGTATAATTTTCTAGATGAACACTTGGGGGTAATATCTCAGGAAGGATGGAAAATGTTCTTCGATGGGGTAATCAATCAAAAAGGACCAGGTGTAGGAGCAGCAGATGTTCCTAGCTAGAAAATTGGAGTTTCTAGCCATTAATAATGTCACTGAATACAAAGCATGTGTGTATGGTCTTGAAACTTTATATCAGCTGGGGGCAAAAATAGTCGATGCATATAGGGATTCAATGTTAGTCATTAAACAATTAAAAGGCAATTGGGAAGTCAAGGATAAAAACCTAGGCAAGTATGTTAGGATGTTTATAAATCTCACTAAAGGGTTTAATCATTGCACCTTTCATCATATCCCTAGGGAGAAAAACTAATTAGTTGATGCCTTAGCCATCCTAATGTCCATGTTTAACCTTATGAAAAGAGACTTACCTAGACCATTGTATTTTAGTAAGGTAAGATTCCCTACCTATATAGGTATAGTTAGCATGACAACTGAACAATTAAGCCCTAGCATACCGTGGTACCATGACATTCAAACTTATTTGGAAACTAGACAATATCTAGAGCATACAACTAAGAAAGATAAAAGGGTCCTTCAAAGGCTTTCTACCCAATTCATCTTGTTCAAAGAAATGTTGCATAAAAGGCAAGTAGATGGAATTCAGATTAGGTGCATAGACAAATTGGAGGCACAGAAAGTGCTCAAAGGGGCTTGTGGCCCTTACATGAATGGAAAAAATCTCACCAAAAAGATAATGAGATTAGGTTATTACTAGCTAACCATAGAAATCGATTACTGTGACTTTGTAAAAAATGTCATAAGTTCTAGATCTGCAAAAACCTAAGTCATTTGCTACCTAATAACCTGACCAGTTTATCATCTCCATGGCCATTTTCCACATAGGGTATTGACATAATTATAGAAATAAAGCCATCAACTACTAAAGGGCACAAGTTTATAGTAGTAGTAGTTGATTATTTCATGAAATAGGTTGAAGCCGAATCTTTCAAAAAATTAAGGGCTAGATAGATAGTGAAATTTATTTAAAGAAATATCATTTGCTTGTATGGATTACAACAATAGGTTATCTCAGACAATAGGGTGTAGTTCCAAGGTGAGATAAGGCAACTTTTACAAAAATATGAGATCCAACATCACAAGTCTTCTCCATATTAAACTCAAGCTAATAGCATGGTAGAGGCTCCTAACAAGAACGTCAATAAAATTTTGCAAAAAATTATCATTACTTACAAAGATTAGGTGGATATATTTCCCTTTACACTATAGGGATACAGAACAACCATAAAACATCTACTCAAGCCATACCTTATTCACTAGTGTATGGGTTGGAAGCAGTATTGCCTATGGAAATTGAAGTCTCGTCGCTTAAGGTTATGTTAGAAGCAAGCATACTAAAGACTGAATAGGGTAGGAGCACATACAAACACTTGGAATTGATTAATGAAAAGCGATTGAAGGCTATTTACCATATGCAATTGTTTCAAAAGAGAATTACTAGGGCTTACAACAAGAAGGTCAAGCCTAAATCTATACAAGAAGGTGACTTGGTGTTAAAATAAACAAGGCAATTATTGATGGATCCTAAGGGAAACTTCAAGCCTAATTTGAATGTCCATATTTAGTCAAAAAAGTGCTCAAGCATAGAGGAATCAAGATCTGGAATTTTGAGGGCAACAAGTTCTCAAAACCCATCAACATAGACTAATTGAAGAAAAACTTCTACTAAAAAAATTTGCTAAGCTGAAAACCCAAACAGGGTGACTTAGGAAAAAATTAGGACACCCTGATAAGGTGAAAGCCTAGCAGGTGCCTCATGCAAAGTTAGGGGATCATGAGAGAAAATGTCTAATCTAGAAAAACTATCCATGGCTAATTGGTAACGACAATGTTATTTAATGGTAAATTAATATAATCATGAAGATTAAACAGCTTAGTTCTCATGCAGTTAATAACATGAATGCTTTAGTTATGACTATTGATATGCAAATTTCCATTAAGGTTGAGAAATGTGATACAAGTAATCGAATACTACTTATATCATCTCTTTTCAAAATTAGAAATATTATCTTCACTTTTTCTTTTCAACATTAATGTTATATTGTTTTAGCTATACTCAAAATCCTTTCTTTGTAATAGTCATCAATATTAATGTTGCCAGTTGTATGATTAGGTACATTTCTCAGGATGGCATGTTATTTCCATAGCTTAGGAAAGAAGAAAAGAAGTGGCATGTCAAAAGACCACCCTAAAACCCCAAAAGCTTAAAAAGGATCCTTTATAGCAAGCTAAATTATCATTGAACCCAGGAAGGAATATAAAAGGTAGCATGCCCTAACCCAATCAAGGGAACATAGCCAGCATGGTAGGAGAGAGAAAAATGAGTGATCATCTACCAAAGACATCTCTATTATATTGTTACAATAGTACCAAGCCATGTAGTCAACTATTCACATGAATCATGCCTCATGATAAGCCTTTTCTCGCAATGATGACTCAAGGCATATTTCACCCAAAGCCTTTCAAGTGGAGGAACAAGTAACCCTAATTTCTCTTATAGCCAAATTTGTTAAAAAAAAAAAAAAGAAGGCTATTAGGTTGGAAAATGCATAAAGGACCACCCAAGCAAAAATTAGGCAAAATCACTAGTGCAAAAACTTTCACAGCAAGCTAGGCAAAAATTAGGGTTAAAAGAAAATAAAATTTAGAGGGAAAACCTATGATTACATATACTTATAAAGAGGAGTAGGCTTCTAGTGATAAAATCAATATCCCCTTTCTTCAGAGCATCCAATCCTCTAATGGTTTCAGCTAGGAAAACACCAAAAGGGTTACAACCAGAGCATATTTTAGTTAGAAGTTAAAGAGTCTTAAAATCATAGAACTCATCCTTGGAAGTAACCATAAGCCAATTACAACGGATACACAATAATATGCACTTCACCCATTCCATAAAATTAACGGGAAACTTGTAAGCATGGTCTAAAATTGCTCGCAAGGAAATTGGGCCAACACCAGGCACCACTTTTTGACCCATAATAAGAGGAAAGCCTAAAGTAAGGACAATATCTATGGGATAGTGGTCCTCAAAAGAAGATAAGGCTAAGAGATTAGTGGGAGTGATTTTGTAGTCTAAAATAGCAACAAACTCTTCTAAAGTTGGGGTAATCTCTTGGTGATTGAAGACAAACACATGAAAAATGGGTTCCCAATATTGCAGAGTTGTATTTAGAAAATTATGGTCAATATGTACTTTCCTCAAGAATCTAAGGGAAAGGAAGTGAATAAGGGTAGGTGAAGTCTAAGAGGTCTTTGCTTCCAAAATCTTAGACAAATTTTGGCTGAAGGAAGACATAATAGGAGCGTGACATGAACGATGAAGAATGGGATATTTATAAGCCAAAACCCCACCTTTCCTCCTTTAATTAGGATTGGGAATCCAAAACACACAAGGAAGTTTGCATAGACTTTGTAATATACGAAGATGGTGTCATAGTCCATATGGACCAAGATAGCATATCCGTGACAATATCAGCCTCTTGTCTAGAATCCTATATGGTCATCATCCGTATAGACCAGTACATCTTAAGTCTGCATGAACTAGCACATATTAGGTCCGCAAAAACCTATACTTAGTGGTATATTGTAATGGGTGCTAAAAAACAATTCATGTACTATTTCATGGACAAATATACTTGGAAGCAAATGTACTTCAAAATAAAGTTGAAATTGTATATAGACAAAATCCAGAGTCTAAAGTTTTGTATGTTAAAAGAAAAAAAAAAGAGAAAGAGAAAAATGTCATTTATCCTATTCGTCAGCATTGTCATCCTCCTCCATATCCTCATCATTAAAGGAAATCACTAGCTTCTCTGCAACCTTAAAAGCTCTCACCTTCTTTCAGGCCTTATGAAAGGCAGCAACCCTTCCTGATAGTTCACTCTATAAAAGAGTGAAGGATCAATACATGACATACATAGCATACATAATTGTATGTAATTAACCATGGCAGTAAAATTGCTCACAGTGAGGACTCGAGTTTCATTAATTATGGCTCTTCTAAAGGCCTACCATATGAGCAGTCCTCTTTATGAGAGCTCTCTTCTCACCTGATAAAAAAAACAAAACACTAGTGATGCTTTAAATTAGAATAGTGCAAAAAATCATACCAATGTAATGTTTTCTAGCTCGAAGGGAACCAACCAGTTCTCCTCTATAAGAAGACGAGCAAAAGATAGCTCTCTATTAATGCCATAATGCATATAGCTCAGCTCAGGCATGTTAATCAAAGTGCTAATGACCTCATCAAGTAATAAAGGTTGACCAGTAGATGGACCAAGAAATCCACTACATGCAAGAGCTAGTGGGAACTGAGAACTAGAGGAATTAGGGGTAATTCTTAGTCATTTTTACAATGAAGAAGGGCTAGCCCTAAGAGTACTAGTAGGCTATAATATAACACCCAGTTAGTAAATATCTCTAGAAATGAATCGAGAGTTAAGAAATTCACATGAAAAGAGAAGGTTTAGAGGTATAATGAACTCACAAGAGCAAATGAGTGAGGCCTAAGAAGGGTAGTTCTCTTTAGTATCCGCTATCAGTGTGTCCCTTGGGATCCCAATCACCATGCTCTACACAAAATTCTAGGTCATCTATATACCTCCCGAACACCATCGAGTTAGAAGGATTCTAAGTAACATGGCATACGTCGAGCCCCATATGCTAGTTTATAATTCTCTCTCCTAAGAACTAAGAGTAAGCTTTGGGTGTGGTCAATAAGATATAGTAAAAGGACAATTCTCTAATAGAGTACAAAAAAGTCAGCAATTCCTCAATCGAGAAAACCCACCAAGCCAAGTCAACCAATAAAGGTAAGTATTAGTTATAGCTACCTAAATTACTAATGAGGATTTTTTATATACAGGAGATACTCACATCAATCCAAGCCTTAGAACTAAGATAGTGGTGATGTTGCATTAGTGAAGCTACATTCCAAGGGCATGAAGATGGTTGAACTCGCTTATCCATTATCAGGTACTGACGAGGCAAATATAACTCACAAGGTTGAGCTATTAAATGAAACTCATATGCCCAAAGCTACAACAAAAAGAAAAGCACAAAGTTAAAGTCATAAGAACACTGCATGTGAAAAGAAAAGGATCAGAATGAGTCATTTACCAATACATTAGATTTGAAGCCTTAAATTAATTGATGACATGCTCTAGTGCGAATAGCCATGTCTAAGCTCCAAAATACCCATATGAGAGATGAACAACACTAATTCAAAGAACTAATTTTATGAATTTTCTTTAAGATAGGGAGAAAGCTCCAGCTGATAATACCATTGGCATTGGATAAAAGTGTGGTACCTAGCAAGTAAAGAATGAAGCAGTGAGTGTATTAATCAACCTCTAACTGACTAGAAAGGGCCTTATCTACCTATTTCTTAAGCAAATCAGTGCAATAAATGCTTCTGATGTGATATTGAGGAATGAAGCCCAGTAATTCCCTCACTTCTTATAATCGAAGTGAATGATAGTGATAACAAGCATCAAATGCAATGGGACATCTAGCACATGGCACCCTAATAATAAAGGCCTAATTAAAGGGCATTATGGTTATCCATCTAAAGGCCAAGTGAAAGGTATACATGGTGTCCATCCATATATCCAGTAGTGCTCTCAATGCCTACAAATCACGACAAAAGTCTTTGTTAAATAGATGGTCCACAAATGTTTGAAAATTGGTAGTTCTAACCCTATTTTTCACTGGGATAAGCATGGTATAATACCATTATTGAGTTCTAGAAAAAGTACACCCACATTTGAGATGTGTCTATAAAAAGAGGCAAAGACATAAGTGTTCACATGCACTAACACTTTAAAAAATAGGTCTACATAGACCACAAGTGAAAGAGCTACAATAAGTCCGTATAAACTACAAGTAAAATCACAATATGGTCTATATGGACAAAAGTTCACAGAGACATAGATCTACACAGACTACATTCACAAGCAGATATAAATCCGTGTGGTCATATAACAATTACAAACAAGTTCGTACTGACTTCTTATACTATCACATCTTAATGACGCTAGAATGAACAATTAAATGTAAGGTCTGCATGGACTAAGTATGCCCTAGCAAAATAGGTCTGCACAGGCCTGTCGAACTAGAGATAGTTCACATTGCAAAAAAGTGAAGGAAAATCAAATCAAAACCCCAATGAGGCACATAAGTGAAAGAAAACACACTTGGGGGTAAACCTTTGAGCATGCATAATGCGTCAAATTTGCCAAAATTAGATTCAGGTCACAAAATGCAACTCCATTCATGAGAGTGGCACTTCAAGGTCAATTGATGGCCACAGAAGGTGCAAAACTAACTGGAATTGGCATCAAAATGTCTTCCACTAGAGGAGGAGAGGAAGAATGGGTTCTTGCACTCATCAAAATGAGAAGAACCATCAGAGTTCCCTTACTTTTGCTAGAGGATGACAAGTGAGAGTCACTGGTAGCATTACAAGCCATCAGGAATGGTTTTTTAGTGAGAGAGAAAGGAGGAAAAGAAAAACTAAAGAGATTGCAAATGAGAAAAGAAGAGAGAAAATGAGCGGTTAACACTTTATCGCAATAGGTCCTCACGGACTTGCAACCTTTAAGTCTGCTTGGACTTCAATTAATCATAGTCTACTTCGACTCACGTCAGCTTTGTTTGCATGGACCTATAAACCACATGGCTTCTAAAGACTTCACAAGACATCTCTTAAAAGCTAGATAGATGCTATGTCATTTTCAATATCAAATTGATGTTTTATGACATTGTTTCTTGTAGGATCGACACAACGTCCAATCTAACACTCTTAAGATCAACACAATGTCCAATCCAATGCTCTCAAGATCAACACAACATCTAATCCAACACTGGTAGGATCGACTCAATGTCTAATCCAATACTTTTAGGGATTAACCTAGAGTTCAACCCTTAAACTCAGATTTAACCTCATAAGCTAATCTACAGCTTCAGATTCAACCTCATAAGTAAATCCAAAATATATACCAAGGCTTAATCAATAATGGCCAGATCAAAAGAAGTAAGCATTCACAATAGGTGTAGCTTTATGACAGGTAAGCATTCTTAACTTGTGTACTTTGATATGCATTGTTCTTTCATAGTACACACTAAAGTGGGGGCAACTGTAGACACCTCACTCTTGACACATGATGATAGCTAGAGATAGGCTTCCAAGTAGTGGCACAAGCCTTCAGGAAGAAGGTCTATATGGACTTATTAGACAAATGTTCACATGAACCAATGCAAAAATTGGCCCAAAACTTGTTCTATAAAGCATAAGGATTGGTATACTTAAACTTAGTATATATGAACTAGTACGTACAAGTTCACACGAACTTGTTGACAAGAAAAGCCTTCTAGAAATAGAATTCTTCCTATTTAGATTAAGATTTAGAATCCTATTAGGATTTTAACCTCTTTCTAAATGGGAAAAACCTTAAAACCTAAGCCTATAAATATTTCTCTTGGTCTAAGGGAAAAGGGAGGCTAAAAAACTTATTCTCCTAGTACATACTTAACATTCTAATATCTAAAATAAAATCCTAAATAAAAATACATCTACTCAACCCATTAGCTTTAGAAAAATTACTTCGTCCAAAGTCTCAACACTTTCGTGCCATTGCTTGAAGGGTGTATTCATTTAGGTAGTATCTAAGGTCTCTTCCATTTTACATATTGCTTTCATAGGCCTATGATCTCCAAATATTGATTGTAAGTAAGGCAATTCCTTGATATTCCCACTTTAAATCATAAAGAGTAGGTTTATTATCATGGGACATTTTATAGTGTACTATTTAACAGTTTCATTTTATGTTCATTATGTTCAGTTAAGTTGCATTAAATGGACTTATTTGTGAGCATGATAAGGTCCGTATAGACTTAGATTTCTTAATTGTGAGCATGATAAGGTCTGCACAGGCCTATATTTCTTATATAACATGATGAATTGATTTACACGGACTTATATCTAGTATGTATAACCTAGTATTTTGGATGTCCTATTGTAAGCTATTTGATCTTGTTTATTACTATGTTACGTTAACATGATTATATCATACATGAAAATATGCATTAGCATTTAGAGAAATATCATGTGGTTTGCACGAACTCCCTGTAATGAAGGTTGTAGTCTGCATAGACTTATGGGTGATAAATTGTGTTATCTTTATTTAGTTTTGCCTTATTTACACAAGTAATTGTTCTTGATTCATAAGCTTTAAATGTGTTTATATCTATAAGCACCTTAATTTTAGGTGTAAGACTTTCTTACGTATTTGGACTTTGACCCGACTCGAAAAGCTTGCAGTGCGACTCGAATTGTGAATAGAAATCTATGGCGAAAGTAGAGGGCTTCGACTAATAAGCCTAAGCCTGAAGCTTGACACTGATTTGAATTAAGGTGCAAGGGAAAAGCCCCCGTGGTATGGACCTATTCACCTTTTTAGGCCTATGATGATAACTAGAGATAGGCTCAAGCAACAAGGCAAGTAACCTAAAACCCAAGTCCGCACGGACCAACATGATACAAGTCTGTACAAACTTAATGCTATGAGGTCCGCACAGATAAACCAATACCCATGCAAAATTCCTATTCAGGCACTGATTGTAAATTTTAGCAGAACTCTGAACGGGAAAGCTATTCACCAATCTTATAAATACCCTTCCTATCAACCTATTTGAGAGAGGGGAATGCACACAACACATAATTAAAGACAATTGGCATAAGATCCACTCTATTTGTCCTAAACCATCACTAAAATTATTTTTCCAACACCCAACCACCATCTTGTTGCTTGGTGCTAATTCAAGGTAAGATTTGAGGCTCTTTCCATTATATTCATTAATTTATTTTGAGTTGTTTGCTTAACCAATGATCTCCCATGATTAATTGTGAAGTGAGGTGGTTCTATGTAATCCCCACGATAGTTATAGGAGTAGGTTTAACCTCTCAATTTGGTTTAAGAATGTTCTAATCATTCATGGAAAATTGTAATCGTACTTACATTCTAGAACTGATGCCTAAGTCTGCATGGACCTATTTTAAATGATAAAAGGTCCGCATAGACCTATTAATTAAATATGTACACAGTAGAAGGTCCGCGCGGACCTATAAATTAGATATGTATGTACGCGGACCTATAAATTAGATATGTATGTAATATGAGGTCCGTACGGACCATGGTACGATAACAATATCATGCTTGCTTTGTCTATTATGTTTTAACATATTCTATTCGCCATGTTAGCATGCCCTTATATCTATATCATATTGTATGATCATTCTATTTGACATTATCATTAGGTCCTCACGGACCACTATTTGGTGTTATTAATCTCTTTTTTTGAGTTGTATACAAGTGACGCTTTTCACTAGAGTGGAGGTCCAGACGGACAGAATACCTGTTCTGGGAAGTAGTCCGTACGGACTAACATCAATGCCTTATGTAGTCCACATGGACCAGTTGACGCATAGACAATACCATTCTAATGCCTTGTTTTATTTCTTCTAGTTTTGTACTATTTATATTTCATTGCTTATTTTGGGATTATAATAGCTAGTAAATAATTTGTTTTACATGTTTAAACCTAACTTTCACATCAAATGATTTTATGTATAATTAATTGGTGTTTTCTTAAACAAAATGGTTTTAAGTTTTCTTTAATCAAAAGTCATATGAAAAATGCATTTTAATAAAAGGCCAATCTCGTAGAGATGGGAGTTGGGCAATTACCGCCAATTCTTATGGAATTACGGGTAATTGTCAGGTCAAATAATAATTAATCAATGACCCGATTTCTGGATATACAATATACACTATTGTATTATTTAAATGTCGCAATTTACTTTCATACATGCAAAGGTGATGCAATTTAAATTAAGAATGACGTATGCTTGAATGATAAGGGATTGATAAACGTTACAATATACATAGACAACATATTATTGGGGCATAAATAAGATATAAAACTTTGAACCTTTTTGGTGCAGAAGATCAGAGGTCCTAGTGTAGAGGCTAGGTGGCAACTTTGCTAACCACTCTCATCCCCGGTAAAATACATAATCTCTATAGCTATCTTGAGGTCAATCTCCTTTTAAGTACCAGGCTCTTTGCCCTTTTTCTTTTTAACCTTACTTTAGGCCTTGGCAATTTTTTTTCTTCTTTTTTAAGCCCTTTTTCCCT
>CANXYI010669844.1:0-10639 GCA_948208565.1 Hura crepitans
ATTAAAGACTTGATTGGCATTTCGAGGCTTGTGGTATCTATATCCAATGGCATTTAATGATTTAAGTGTTTATGTGTGCAAATTAGTTATGTGTGTGTTATATGTATGTGTAATAAATGAGGCAATTGATGATATAAATGAGATGTTTGGTGATTAACGTAATTTGTAAGTTAAATGAACCTACTTGAAGTGTGGAATAATGATAAATGAATGAGTGTAGTGTGTGGCCTAAAATCATATTTTTTGTGTAGTTAAGCATAAATGTCATTTATGTATATAGCATGATGAAATGATGTAGTAAGTATGTGTACATGGATATGGCTAAATGATGTATAGCATGATTTTGTGAGTTCATGTTAATGGGTATGGATGTAGTGAGGTGAAATTATTTGTTGAAATCATGAAATGAGGTATGTATCATATAATGAATAAAAATATTAATGATGGTAAGAAATATGTGAGATTAAGGTAATAATAGCATTAATTGGTTTAGTAGCATGTCTTGAGCATGCTAATGAGTGAATATGTGAGTTAATTCTTGATAAGCATGTTGGGCCAAAACACTTGTAGCATAAAAACAAGGTAAATATGTGTGTGCGTGGCTTGTTAACTTCTATAATTCATATGTACATGATGTATGTACAAGTGATTTAAGAGAATAAATGGTTATGTGATAATGAGTATGAAATGGAAAATAGATGGGAGTAAGGATTATGAAATGAACATGGAACACATTTATGACATGGGATAACTATGTGGACGTAAGTAATATGAGGTGCATTTTATGGCATGACTCAAGCTTGCCATGTGATGAGAATAATTTGATAAGTTAAAATGAATAAAGGGATTGCATGAAAAGTGACCATACCCTTATATGGATGCATGGCCAAATAGCCTAAAGAGATGTAAATGATGATGTATGATGCACTTTTGAGCAAATGATAACCATAAGACTAAAATAGTAAGTAACTCATGATATGTTGACATAAAGCATGAAATTAATAGCATGATAATTTAATTCAACATGAAGAAAGTATAAAAAATGCCTATATGAGTATAAACAACCTAGTCTATATAGGTCGATAGGTTAACTAGGGAGATTAGCAGCTATTAGGGTACTTCGGTCCCACTTTATAGCTTTCGGGCCTGAATTTGATGCAAGTACAGTCATGTAAGCCCCGATTGGATACTATATAGTCACGTAAGATTTGATTGGGTATGGTATATATATTATGATATAGGCACAAACACGTAAGCCCCAATTAAGCACTATACATATACTATGGTACATGTACAGTCGTGTAAGCCCTAATTAAGTATTGTACTATATCATAGTCATATATCCAGTATCAAGATCTTGTCTATTGAATATGGGAAAATCAAATGAGTAACATAACTAAAGATAATTAAGAATATGTAAAGAATCACTTGAGAACTATAATTCTTATACATGTAATGTTATGTTATAAATTACATGTGATGAACTTAGTTTGCTTGCACACACCATTGGTATGTCATGAATGTTATGTACAAGTTATAAGTTGTCATGAATGTGTCTTGCATGCAAATGTATGCACTTAATGTTATTGGATACACCACTAAGCTATGAAGTATGGTGCATTGTATTTGATTTACGGTACATAAGTTGAAGTAGTAGATCAAGTTAGTGCAGTAGCAGTCCAATAGTGAAAAAGTCCTTTTTGGTTTAATTCTTGTAAATGGTTTTAATGTACATAACTAGGTACTCATTTGTATGATAAGGATTATAGGCCTAAACATGTATCTAAGGAAGTATGTAACCTTTTAAAGTAAGGCTTGTATATAAGTGATGTATGTTTATATGTTTTGAGTTAGATACATGTTTGAGCTATATAAGTTGAGTATGTTGTACGTATAAAAGATATGTGTGGAGTTGTATAAGTTAAGTTTGATACGGAGTTTGGATGTTGAAGTTGAGATGCATGAGATTCTTTAGAAGTGTTTTTGATATAGGTTACTATTTAGATAGTATAACCGAACAACCATTATGCTGCCCAATTCCTGACATAACTAATAAAACCTTAGGTTAGCTTTATAATTAACCCTATGGGCATGTATGAAGGATTATAAAAAAGTCTTGCATCTTTTTTGGTTAAAGTTCTTGATACAAGCAATTAGAATCGTTAGTAAAGGGATTTAAGGTGGTGGTGCCAACTAGATTTTTAAAACCTTCCATCCTACCAATATTGAGCTTGATGTCAATCTAACTTTCACAAAAAATAAGGGCATCAAAATAATCATCTTCATATCCTAAGTACAAATAATTAGAAGGACAATTAAGAAAACCTTAACAAATAGCTCTCTTCTTTATAAAAGAACCTTGTTAAAGGCCCAGTTCCTTGAATAATCCCTTGGAAATTTTACAAATTCAAGAATCCCTTTTACCAAATTTTCAACAAAAATAAAATAAACCAAGAGCCAACATAAAAAATCTATCAATAAAGAAAAGCTAGCACTACTCTATAGAATGGGAAAAGTTTAAAGCAAAGTTTAAATGGGGATTTATTCAAGTAAAAACTCACACTAAGTTAAGGCATCCCTAACTACATCAAGGTCGCTTTATTTTGAGGAAAATTTAATGTGGATTAAAATTTCAGTAATTTCATTGATTAATAGGGAAGACACTCAAAATAATTGAAAATAATGATCCTCACTAGGTTGAAGACCCATTAAAATAGCTTAGGTAAAAGTTAGAGGAATCAAGAGAAAATATTCAACTATGAAATTCCTAGTAGCTAGTTGATAGTAAGAGCTTAGTCATATTAGGTTTAAGATGTTTAAATGCTAAAATTAACCAAACCAAGTTTAATTGCATTGTCTGTTTAGTAATTATCTTTATGCATGCATGCTACCAAATGGTAAGCCACCTTATGCAAAATAATTAATACACTTTTCCTAAATAAAGCCTTCCTTGAAACCATGGCCTTATTACTTTTGTCGTCTATCCAAGCATGTTACCAAGCTCATTGACCAAAATCAACTTGCAGCAAACCCAAAACCTAAAAAGGAAACACCTTTTTTCCTCTAAATAACCAAATTTAAGATAATGGTGATATGGTTGATCGTCAGTAAAAACATATTATACTAGTAAATATGCATCATTTAAAGACTTTGTATCAAAACACGAGATCTTTTCACTTGTGCAAATGGCTCCATCTTGTTAAAAAAAGGCCTACTAATGTGAAAATTCATAAAGGAACATTAGGCAAAAGTCAAGCAGCCCACTAATGTGAAAACCTCTTTTTGAGGGCACAATAAGAAAAAATTACGGCAAAGAAAAGACAAAAAAAAGAGAAGACAATAATTAACAGTTTATAGGGAAAAAGAGGCATCACTGGTTAGTAGGGAAATGTCTAAAATTAATTTTCAATTACCATAAATCTTACACTCCTTAAGACTAAAACTATTGTTCATGAAGCCTTAAAAATAACCATACCTAATCCTCTGATATCCTATAAACACACTTGCTTTTGGCCTTAGCCAAACAAATTAATTTTTACCTAATGACCTTTTTAAATTGTATCAATTGTACCCATCCGCTAACAAAGCCAATGATTAGTTTTATATGCATTATACATGACATACATACATGTTATATAATTTTAGGCACATAAATAGTTTCATTTTGAAAATAGGCATATCTAATAAATACTATAACTAGGTTGAAAGAAAGTATTCCATAGGCTCACATATCCTTCATTGCAAGTATATCTTCTTTGCACTAATGCTTTTTCGAAAAGTAAGCATGGCAGGATAAAGACATCATATTGCTGATAGCTAAAAATTTAATGGATGCTCGTAAAATGATGAGGCATTTAATCATTAAACCATCAAACCATATTCATTAATGTAGGTTTTCCATGCAAACTTAGTCTAATATCTTAAGCTAACTACTATACCTTATTAAATTGCCAATTATGTAAACCATCAGTAAGATAATGAAAATTTATGAAGGTTTTGAAGTCACAAATAGGAAGTTAAATTGAAAAATAACTTACTACACCAATTACCTAAGGCTATAGAACCATGATGGATGCCTTATTGATTAGGGAAAACAAATTAAACAGTGCTAAAATTAGACTCAATAACTTTTAGCTTATGCCAAATGTTAAAAGTTATAATAAATAGAAGAGAATGAGAATTGACAAAAGGATAACTTCCTAAATGCCAAATGTTACACCATGTGTCAAAGCAAATGCCAATGTAGGTGGCAAGCTTGCTAGCTTTTCAGTTACAAATGCATTGTCATTCACCCTGACATAAAAATGACATAGCTACTACATGAATGGATGACATAATAGTCAAAATCAAAATCAAAGTCAGCTAATATATGCATGCATTTATTTTTCATGTAAGATCATGCACACATAGGATTGCAAATGCTCTAGATATGGGATTCCCTTATGATCCTGGGGATAATTATTAGATTATAAAGCATAACAAACATATAAGATAAATTATAAATACCACAAGCACATCAGAAGGTATACATTTAACGTTTTTTCATGATATCAAACACTAATAATGAATCTTTGCTCTTGTAAAAGACAACAAGAATTCCACACTTCAGCAAGAAACAATCAAAGGGGGCAAGCTTACTAGTTCTCTATTATCCAATACAGTGCCTCTCCTTTTAATACCAAGTTTATCGACTCTTGCCTTGATAACCATTGCAACAAGTTTCCAAGCCTCAATCAACCCGAATAAGTGAGGGACTTATGGATTCTTAGGGGCAAATATTAGAACACAAAGTACTATAGACATTGCAAACATTAATAGGTATCTACTCATCTCTTATATGGTACAATACACTAATAATAGACTTTGCTTTTACAGAAAATAGCAACGATTTTGCACTTCAATGAGAGCTAGTACAAAGGGCAAGCTTACTAGCTTTTCACTAAATAGTGCATTGACTCTTCCTTAATGATAGGCTTACTAGCTTCAAGACCCCAAAACTATCATCTCACATCTACCTTAAGGCATGACCAATCTGCATCCACCTCAGGGCATGACTACCAATCCCATATTTGCTTTAAAGCATGACTAACAATCCCAAATTTGCTTTAAGGCATGACTAAATGAATATCTACCTTAAGGCATGACTATTATCTCAATATCTTTGCCTAGTACTAAAACTCACACAATAAACCAAATAACACTACTTGGAGGGGCCATAAGCTCAAACTTGATATCATTGCCCGAAGGGACCATAAGCTTAAGTTTAAAAACACAACTTGGAAAGGCCATAAGCTTAAATTCAAAATCACTACCTGGAGGGGCCATAAGCTCAAAACCTATAACACTACTTGAAAGAGTTATAAGCTTAAACCTAATATCACCGCCTAGAGAGGTTATAAGCTCAACTTTAAAAACACTTCTTGTAGGGGCCTTAAGCTTAATCACCACATGAAAGGGCCATAAACTCAAATTTAAAAACATAACCTGAAAGGGCTATAAGCTCAAAACACTATTCAAAGAGGCGATAAGCTCGTGTTTAAAGACACTGCTTAAAGGGGTCATAAGTTTAATCACTACCTAGAAAGGGTAACAACTTATAACATAGATCATTCTCATATCCACCTTAAGGTATAACCATCTCAGTAATACCTACCTAGTAAAAAGGAGTGCCTAGTCTTAGAGAGGGTTAAAACTCGCACCTACTGAGTAGATAAATCTCTCAAAACCAACTTCAAGGCATAAGTATGAGTCTCTTCATTTCTTTTGAAATTTGATGAGACTTAATGTGCACAGTTTTCAAGCCCCATCAAAGTAGAGGGTTTCTAATGATAAAGCTCTAGATGCTAGATGTTTCTCAAAAGATATAAGGAGAGGCCTAGAAACTAAGCAAAATACCTTGGAAACAAAACTTGAAAGCACCTTAAAAAAAGCTTGAGGGAGATGTCTAGTGGACATCACATAATGTTCATATGAACCTCCTTTCACAATGGTTAACATCCATATAGACCTTGTTAATAAATATGTTGACATTTGTGTGGACCTCTTCTTATAAGGATATAAGTTCATGTGAACCTCAGTCAGATACATGTGGACCTTTATATTTAAAGTTTTTATGGACCTAGACATTATAGGTGACCACTGGACCACCTTTCAAATTATTGGAAATACATTTTCTATGATGCACAAATTATTTTTAGTGGGACTATAAAATGCTAACATTTTTTGGTTTTAAAAGGAAAGGATTTTGAAAAAAAACCTTTTACACTTGGCATCTCTACTTTACATCTTCCTTCTCTCTCTCACCATAAAACCTAAATTAAAACCTTAATACTCTATTGACAAATATTCAAGAAGATTGAAATCACCAATTTGCTTAGCTTTAAAGTTATCCAACCTTGCATAGCTTGAAGAGACTCTACATTTAGGATAAACACATGAGGAAACTCTTATAAGAGGCTCTCATTCATTCATTCATTCATTTAATCTTCATTATTTATTTATTTTTTTAATTGTTTATTTTTTTTATTTTTTGTAGTTTTGTTTTCTTCCTTTTCTTAATATCTATGATCGTCTATGAAAAATGAATGTTAAAAGACCTATTTTGATGGGTCTACTCCATTAGAGATAAGAGATCTTTACCTTTTTCATCTATTTGGTTCATTTGAATAAGTTATTTTTTAAGCATTATGTCTAACATGTAATCCATGCGAACCTCTTCTTATGAGGAATTAGGTTTGTGCAGACCTATATCTCTAAATAACACATTTCATTTAGTCTGTATGGACTTATATTTGGTATCATTGCTATATTTTCCTTTTATTTAGATTTTTTTTAGATTGATGATCCTGTATGAGGATGGAGTTTTAAAAAGACCCATTTTCGTGAGTCTATTCCATTAGAGAAGAGAGATTATTTACGTATTTATTTTGTTTATTTATTCTTTGGTTTAATCATTTATTGATATGAGTTAATGTTTTTATTCCTGTGTATTTATCTTTCTTTTTGTGTTTTTTTATTGTTTGTGAGGAAAACACTATTGTTCTCTTTGTAGCATCTTGTGCCTGTACTTTTGTCTGTATGGACCTCTATGAGCAGAGATCTATTTTTGTGTGAACTTTTGCACTTTGTTTCCATGGTCTGTACGAAACAATATTTTTCGGGTGACTCCCAATATGGCTAAATTTTCTCTACTACATGTCAGTAACAATGATGTAGTCCACATAGACCTTCTTCAATAAAGGTTGGATCTATGCGGACTTGTTTTTCTTTGTGTTCCATTATATGTTTTTTCTTAAGTTATTGCATGTACTAAATTCCTCATGGATCTTGTGTTATTTTTACAATTTTTCTATTCTTAAGTTTAAGCATATATTGGTTCCTGTGGAGAAAGACGTCCGTGTAGACTTGTATTGGATGTTTATAAGATCTACATAGACCTTGCATGTTGCAAAGGGTAGATTAAAATGATTTTTAGTCCAATTAAGAAACTAAAGTCACAATAAAATGTTTTATAAAAAATAAGGGCCTAATAGCTTAAAAAATAAAATTTTCGGACTAAAGTCCCCAAATGCCCAAAATCATTTTAACTAGATGAAAATAAGGTATTTTAATTAATGAATGTTTTAATCAACATATTTTGAGGACCAAAGTCCTCTCATCCAAGATTATTTAAGTTAAAAGAATAAAAATTTTACGTAAAAATGGGATTTTAGTTAAACAAAAATAAAAATAACTTAAATAAAATGATTTTTTAGAACTAATGTTCCAATAACCAAAATGGCTTTATTTGAATAAGAATAAAATGCTTAACTAATAAAACGACTTTGGAACCAAAGTTACATAATTCCCTAGAAAATGACTTTAATAAATAAAATGAATATTTTTAATAAATTATTTTTATAACCAATATTCTATCTATCCAATAAAATAATTTTGGACTAATATCCTCAATTTAATAATTTGCTTAATTTCATGTATGTTTGATATGTATGATTTATTGTTTTGATTAATGATATTTTATTTACTTTTAAATTTAATTGCTTTTGACATGAAAATGTGTTTATTTATTTTAATTGCAATAGTCACATGCTTGAAGGGTTTTAATAAAAACTAGAATTGTTAAGATGAAACCCAGTATTATGTGGTGGGCATGAATAAGAGGGTGTTTCCAAACTCAGAATCTCTGATTTACTTTCTAGATTAACCATCCGAGTGGTGACTTATACTCACCATTAAATAAACCACTTTGTGGGGGACACTCAAGCTTTTGTCCTTGTGTCGAATTTGTAACATGCCTTTTGGAGGCCTATTCTGGTTTGACTCGAGCCTACAATCGAGGCTCCTCTAGTTTGGTTTGTCTATCAACTTCCTATAACCAGTAGCAATAGCATTTGTAGATCTATTGGGACACTTGGCCTATGCTTAAAGATTAGTAGATTTTCATTTGTAACTAGGTGATAGAGAAATAGTGTGGGATTGCAAGAGTACATTTATGGTTATGGACATGCCTTTTTCTTATAATGCATTTTTCGACCACCTATTACTGGTAAAAGTTAAAGCATGTATTTCTTTAAAATACTCGACTATGAAAATTCCAATTAAATAGGTAATAGTAGTTTTGAAGGGAAGTCAACAAGATGCTACAGACACTTATGTCTCAATGTTAAAAGAAGTTAACCAAACACTCCTCTTGATTCTATCAACCTATCAAAAGATGAAAGGAAAGCGAAACTAAGGGACCAACTCAAATCTATTACCTTACTAAAGGAAAAAAGGTGAAAATCGAGTCCTAACATAATAAGGACAAAGAAGTTAGGCTCCTTAAGGTGTTGAGTTGTACCAAGATATTTTTGCACAAAACAAGTCAGAACTAACTAGCATCTCTCTGAATATTGCCTACCACAAGCTAAATGTTGACCTAAATGCTAATATAGTGCAATAAAAGAAGTGCAATTTTACACCAGAGAGATAAGTAGCTATTTCAGGCGAGGTAGATGCACTTTTAGAGGCTAACTTTATTTAAGTGGTCTTATTCCCAAGCTTGTTATCTAATGTAGTGCTTGTAAAAAATCCCAATGGAAAGTGGAGAATGTGTTTTAACTTCAAAAACTTAAATCAAGCTTATCCTAAAGACACTTACCCACTCCCTAACATAGACCAATTAGTAGATACAATTGTAGGGTATAAGGAGTATGCTCTTATGGATGCTATGATAGGCTACCACTAGATACCTATGCATAAGGATGATGCAGAAAAGACAACTTTCATTACTAACAGAGGTATATACTATTATAAAGTCAAGCTATTTAGTTTGAAAAATGCAAATGGCACCTATCAATATTTAGTAAACAAAATGTTTGCAAAATAGATAAGAAACATTATGGAGACTTATGTCGATGATATGATTATGAAAAGTAAAAAAGGTGAAGATCACCTACAACACTCAACAGAAGTGTTTGATATCCTAAGGAAGTTTAAGATAAAGCTTAACCCTAAAAATGTGCATTTGGGGCTCAGTCTGGTAAATTCCTTGGTTTCATGATTTCAAAGTGAGGAATTGAGGCTAACACAAAAAAAAAAAAAAATAAAGGCAATGCTTGACATAGAGCCACCAAAAAAGTCCTAGATGTACAAATGATGAAAGGGAAGATCATTTACTTAGGAAGGTTTAAATCATGCTATATAAAGAGGTGCCTACCATTTTCTAAGGTGTTTAGAAACTTGAAAGAGTTTAACTAGACTCCAGAGTGCTAAAAAGCATTTAATGAATTGAAGCACTTCATAAGCAACCCACCACCCCTTAGCTGGCCTATGGTAACACCCCTTATCCAGTTTACGAGAGAGCCTTATAAGGAGATGTTACAATGTAACGGCCCGACCCACCTAGTTAGTATTGTCCTCTTTAGCCCGACTTGTCCGATCACCTCACAGCTTTGTCCTTTAGGCCTAACTTCCTTAGCACCCAAAAGCACACTAACTAGGGGTACTAAGGACTTACTTATAAGGCCTTCATGATCTTCCCTCCTTTTTAATATGGGATAGGTTGCCTATCTATCCCAAGCATGGTCACTCTACCTTGAGACATAGCGTTCTCGCTTGCCACACTATTTAGGATAGGTTACCTATCTACCCCAAGCGTGGTCCTCCCTACCTTAGGACACAACGTCCTCGTTGTCATACCCGTACTGGGGAGGGTCAGGCTCTAATATCAATAAATGTAACACCCCTTATCCATTCCTAAAGGAAACAGACAAAAGGTACCACTTCCCTTAGGTCACCCATCTTTGGATTTCCATGGGGACCATTCATTTAACCTTTATGTCACCTTGACCAACTTTGACCTATCTTGACCATCTAGTGTTTATTACTGTTTAACCTTGTATTACTGCCTATTTTAGTATGATAAAGCTCCAATTTATGTTTGTTATCCATTTTATAGAAAATTGGATAGCATAATGGCTACCCTGGTGAAAACTCAAAAATTTTTCCTACAAGAAAAGCACTTCTAAACCATTCTCAAATCACAACTCAACTCCAGGACCCTTTTAGTCCCCCAAGACCTCAGCAACATTAACACATAGCAAAACACAGGGTCTTAGACCCACAGACATCCAAACAAAAGCATGCATATATATCCATA
>CANXYI010669867.1:0-10153 GCA_948208565.1 Hura crepitans
TATATATATATATATATATATATAAGTGGAATAAAGGGTTTTAAAAAATCATACTCAAATTTGAAAAGTTAAAAGCAATAATACTTGAAACACATTATCTCTTATATATATTGCATCTCTTATAATTTATAGTGTATAGCCAAACAATAATAACAATAACAATAAATTAGTTACCTACTTATAGCAAACAAAAAAAAACATATATTTTAACAAGATGTTTATTTCTATAGTCATTAGTTTTATAGGTTTTTGTAGCATTTTGTATTTGCTCTACATTAGAATTCTTATTAAATTAAAAAAAAGGCTTAATAAGACTTAAAAAATGTTTTTGAATATTATTGATAATACCCAATTAGATAGAACTATTGAAGGGATTGGCAAATGACATTGAATGCACGTGCTTATAAGAAAAGAGATCAGTCTCGGGATAAGCACTCTGATGGTTAAGTTAGAGCCTGTAGGAATTTTGGTAGAGTAACCTTAGTGTTGGAAAACACTTACTTTAGAGTTTAGTAAATGCCTCTATTTATAGCTCCCATGGTGGTAGAAGTACGTCCCATTATTAGGGGGATTGTTAACATGTGTATAGATGTGATTTTCCTGAACTAAAGCCTCATAAAATGGGCTTAGTAAGTGAGTAGAGAGAGATTAAGCCTTATCACTTATCCCTCTTTCGACTGTCCAATCGGGTCAAAGGTTTGACATTCGCTATAACCCATATCCTCAATCCGGGCATGAATGATATCCCCAGACACCTTTGGATTTTTTCTTAGTGTTGCTTCCTCGGGGAAGTTGCATCTAGGATGTTACTCTTAAAAGGGGGGCCCCTTTGCTAGCCTATACTACTCTTTTTTATTTCATTATATAATTATTTACCATTATTATTTTTTATGATGCTTTGAGAACTATTTTAGCCGATTCATTTTTCGTGTTTGACATTAAGTAGTCACTTTAAACTTACCAGCATCATTTATAGTGCCATCATTATAAATACAAACTTGAAGGTGATAGAGCACCGTTTTGGCTATCTCAAAGTTCCATTTTACATCCTTTTTAGGTCAGTCAATTTTGTAGATTCTTTTATCCCATCAAAACTCTAGCATTTTCTTTACTTTCTTTAGTAAGTAAGTGTCTCCATCTTTTCTTTTTTACTTTCAATTTCCTCTTTTTCTTATTAAATCATGGTAGCCTGTGAAGCAAATGTAACTGCCTCTGATGACATTGCTTCCTCTTCTAATTCTTCCTCTTCTTCCTTTGAGACAAAATTTGACTAAATAGCCAAAATCATTTAGGGCTCTCTTATGGTCTTTAGATTAGGTTTAACCATTTTGCCACAAAATATAGAACCTTCTAGGATATCGACGTCCCTTAGCGGTGGGGCACCATACAACTATTGATTGAACCAATAGGTTTAATATCTACACATCTCAAAATGTTGCCCTCCTTTAGAGAGATTTCTAATGTGCTCTTACCTTACCTCAGTTAAGATCAAGTCAAAAATTCATTTAAAATATTGAATGTACATCTCCAAGTTATTTGAAAGAAATATGATATTTCGAATGACTTTCCCTAACCGCGTGCCTAAAGGGTATGGGTTATGACCAAGGGCCTTTCTATGGTCAGTTTTTTATCTTCTTTGAAAAGTTTTTTTGAGTATGGCCTCTGCCTACCTCTCGCCCCTTTCTATGAGAGTGTGATAAGGGTGTAAAACTTTTGCCCGAGTTAATTGAGTCTGACTGGATGGTTAATACTATCCTTCTTCTAGATACTATGTCATCAACATAGTGTTCCTTGCTCCGTGGACCTCTTTTAGTGCTTCTTTTATCTCACCTAGAGAGAATCCTTCATTGCATTCTTTAGTCATAAGGGTAGAGCTTTGTTTGATGACCTCTTTCAATCAAATAAAGACTTTAAAGATAGAAATTTTCTAGTTAGTAGAAGGGAATGGGGAAATTTCTCAAAAATTCGAACATCCACCTTTAACCCACTTAGGGATGATATGAGCAGCTTCCCCTAAGTGAGCAAAGATATAAAGTGCTTGTTGAGTGGGGGACTTTGATTTACGAGTGCCCTTCTCATAGCCCTAGATGCTAATACTCCTACCAAGGGTAAGGCTAATTGTCTACTCCATTTCATTTTTCTCATTAATTCTTCCACGCTCTATGCTACATCTCCTATTCTTTTTCATTAGCTGTATTATAGGGTGTGTTTTATTGATTTAATCTTTCTCATCTTTTTTTATTTTTAGAAATGGCAGGTAAGTTACAAAGAAGCAAAAGAGTGATGTAAATTGCCCAGATGAGGGATTAAGAGGATGCTCCCGCTGATATAACCGTAGAAGTGGGTAAGTGTTGGGTGCTATCCTTAAGGGATAAATCTTATGCTGAGGGATTACCTTCTAGACATCCTACTACTGGCATTGTCACTGTAGTAATGAAGGCTTCTATGCTTAGCCACTAAGGGAGCTTGTCCATATAAGTGCCACATTCGCCACCTAGGATAATTAGTGGTATGAGGGAATTCGGCCTGAGGAGGTTATTAGGTATGCCTGACTTTTTAGATTCTCTTATAGATAAAGTAGTCTCGGAGAGCATGATAGTACGAAACATCTCAGTGGCTAAGTATTTGGTGAATAACCTAGCCCTCCCGACAGACATAGACCATATAAAGTCCATAAGCAACCATGGCTTAGCCATTCGTGGTGTGGGATATCTCTTTTAGGTAAATTCTATTGCTTTTACTCGATTCCTCTTTTTTATAGTTTTAACTTTTGCTATTTTTGTAGGGTATCCAGCATCTTGTTCAACTAGAATCATGCTATAATGAGCTTACAACCACCTATTGTGGTGTAGAGAAGAAGGCTAAAGATGCTCAAATGGCTCTTCTTACTGCCACTCAACATCACATGAGCATTGAAAATTCCTTGAAGGAAAAATGCGCAATGTCTGAGTGGGAAGCCGCATAACTTTTAAATCAACTCAATAAAGTTTGAGTGGAGTACGAGAACTTGAAAAAGGCCTCTGAGGAGGTCGAAATCACACACCAAGTGGCTTTAAAGAGTTAAAAAGATGAAATTCTAGAGGAGGTGGGTGGTCAGATAAGCGATTATCAATAGAAGGTTAAGGCTGCTCTATGAAATTATTTCCACGAGATTGACTTGAGTCCTTACTAAAGATATGGATAAAGAAAAAGAGGCTAAGGACACTACCCAAGGTGGATTAAGGGAGAGCGTCCCAGTTGTTTTTCAACCTAAAGGCATACCCGAAGTGCAAACACCTCTTCCTTTAACTCCTTTAGTCAGGACCTCAGAGGGCCATCCCCTAACTCTTCAGATAGATTAGGCTTTATATTTGTGCCTTATAAAAATTTTATTGTAACATTTTTATCATTAAATGAAATATGCTTTTACTCTGTTCAATGTTTTATCTTTTTAAGATTAGTTGTTATTTTTCTTTCACTTCATTTCATAAACGGTCCTTGAATGCTTGAATGAGTCACTCGCTTATGGGTTAATTAAATGAAATATGCTTTCACTATGTTTAATGCTTTATCTTTTTAAGATTGGTTGTTATTTTTCTTTCACTGCATTTCATAAACAGTCTCTGAATGCTTTAATGAGTCAATCGCTTATGGGCTATAAGAGAATGATATGTTGCAACCCCAAAAACTATTTAAGTGTTTTTTTTTGCAAGCTACTAGATAATTGAATAATATTAGCACAACCCCAAAAACTATCTTAAGTGTTTCATTTATAGGCTACTATGTAAGTCATTCATTTACAAGGCATCATACATCGTAGTGTGAACTAAAGTGAAGTTGATGCGTTTGCATTTTATTTCATTAACCAGGGAAGAAACTTCTGGAGGCATTTAAACAAAGTATTTTTTGAGATTTTTCACATTTCCTACTCTCAAGACAGCTTGTTCACTTATTAACTGTATCTTATAAGTTCTCAGGCATATAATGTTAGAAATTTGATATGGGCCTTCTTAATTAGGCATCAATTTGCTAACTCCTACATTCCTCTTAACTAGGTTAGCTCTTCTGAGCACCAAGTCCCTAATGTTAAAATCTATGTACTTTACCTTCAAATTGAAATATCTAGCTCTTTTTTGTTTGTAAGCTACCATTTTAATCAAAGCTTCTTCCTACCTTTCTTCTATAAGATCTAATTCGAGCTTTCTCTTTTCATCATTTCTTTTCAAACTCTATACCTCTATCCTATAAAAAGGTATTCCAACCTCTATCGATATTACTACTTTGGATTCAAAGGCTAAGGAATAAAGCATCTCACCGATGGCAGTTTTAGGTGTTGTTCTATATGCCTAAAGTACACTTCTTAACTCTTCAGGCCAGTAGCCTTTGGCTTCAAACAATCTTTTTTTAAGTCCATCTAAGATGGTTCGATTGGATAACTTGATCATCCCATTCATTTAAGGATGAGCTATTGAAGTAAACTTTAATTGTATACTAAGACTTCCATAGAATTCCCTGAATGCGGATAAATCAAATTGTTTACTATTATCCATAATAAGCACCACTAGTAATCCAAATCTATAGATAATTTCCTTCCATACAAACTTCTGGATTCGCCTGAAGGTGATAACAACTACTAGTTCGGCTTCAATCCATTTTGTAAAATGATCTATAGTGATAATTAAAAACTTTAGCTATCTTCTTCCCTGTGGAAATAGACCCAAGATGTCAACTCCTTATTGATTAAATGACTAAGCAACTATAATAAAATGTTGATCTGCACTAGATTTTTTTAATTATTTTTCCATGGACGTGACATTGCGGATATTTTTTAATGGTTTCTTATGTGTCTTTTAAGATATAAGGCCAGTAATATCCCATGTGTAATACCTTCTTGGCCACCATCTATGTAACTTCATGTGCTCTACATATTCCATTATGTATCTCTTTAATCACCTACTCCTTTTCCTTAAGAATTATGCATTCGAGCCACGGGTGTGTTTTAGCCTTCCCAAACAACTATCTATCAATCACTGAGTATTCGAGCAATTTTTGGGATACTCTTCTTGCTTTTGAGTTGTTTTGTGGTAGCATTCCAAATTAGAGGTACTCAACAATCGGGCTATACCACATCTTCATTTCCACCACAGCTATCATCATTTTCTCTTCTTAGATCGAGGGTGACTTTAATATCAATTATGATATTTTTCCAAGCCTTTGAGCCTCCTAACACCATAGCTTTAGCCAAAACATCAACTATTTCATTATCTTTTCTAGGGATTTGCCTCACTTCCCACTCGATGCTTACTTCTTTTAAGCTCTGTAGTAAGCTTTTCACTTTATTTACATATTTTTTTAGGTGTCTTTCTTTAGCTATAAAGCTATCAGTGAATTGTCAAATGACTAACTGTGAATCACTATTGATTATCAGGAACTCCAGTCTAACTTCCTTTGCTAACTTTAAGTCGACAATCAGCGCTTCATACTCCTGACATTGTTGGAAGCATTAAAGCATAGTTTCAAGGCTTGTTAAATGCAAATGCCCCTTAGACCTTTAAGAACGACTCCTGTGCTGGGCCTAGTATTTTAGGATGCTCCATCCATAAATAACTCTTATGTTTCTAGGATTTTATTTTGCAAGAGTGTTTGGTTTTCCAGGTCTTGCCATTCTGCAACAAAGTCTACTAGAACTTAGGCCTTCATCGTTGCTATAGGCTCAAATTGAATGTCGTATGAATGTAACTTTACCTCTCATTTAGCTAATCGACCATTCATGTTTGGGCATTGAAGGAGTTTTGCTAACAGTTGGTTAGTTCATACAATCACTTTATAGGACTGAAAGTAATATCATAATTTAGCCGTTGCCATCATTAATGCTACGAAGATTTTTTCCACTGACTTTTTCTCATTTCTGCACCTCTAAAGATTTGATTGACATAATAGATCAATTTCTATATTCCTTGGTCTTCTTTGATGAGGATGGCAAAAACTACTTGGTTTGAGGCTAAAAGATATAGATACAAGCCCTTGCTTTCATTGGGTTTAGCCAAAAGGGGTGGCATCATTAATGCTGCCTTTAACTCTTCAAAGGCTTCCCAACACTTTTCATTACATTTAAAACTTTGCCCCTTTCACAAAAGGCTAAAAAATGGTAAACATCTCTTAACCGAATGAGAAATGAATCTTCCTAGTGCAGTAATTCTGCCATTGAGCTTTTGGACATCCTTAATGCTTTTTAAAGGTTATATATCCAAAATTGCTTGAATCTTTTTTGAATTGGCTTTTATACCCCTATGTGATATCATGTACCCTAAGAACTTTCCAAAATGTACACCAAATATACATTTTTTTTGGATTCAACTTCAATGTATATCGATATAGCACCTCTGCTAGATCAGAAGCATAACTTTGAACTGACTTGCTCTTGATGATGATATCATCCACATAAACTTCTATCATTTTGCCTATCAGGTCTTTGAACATCTTATTTGTTAACCTTTGATAAGTGGCCTCAGCATTCTTCAATTTGAATGGCATTACATTATAATAGAACTTACCCTCATGAGTTATGAAACTAGTCTTTTCCTGGTCATACCAGGACATGGGTATCTGATGATACCCAAAAGAAGCATTAAGGAAGGAGTAGATTGCATATTCTATGATGGAGTCGATTAACTTGTCAATATAAAGGAGTGGATAGCTATCCTTCAGCATGCTTTGTTTAAGTCGATAAAGTCGATGCACATGTTGAATATCCCATATCAGTTAATTATAAGATTATTGTGCTCCTTATAATGGCACGTGCAATGCTCTCCCTTTGAGCTAGCTTTTAGGGTAAGTTAGGCACAAGTCCATTTTGTTAACATGGTATCAAAGCCACCAGTTACAAAGTTAGGGCCACCTATAGGTGCCTATATATACTCACACTCTAAGGTTTCTACTATGTTCGGCCTTGGGCATGAGAAAGGTGTGTTGAATATCCCACATCAGTTAATTATAAGATGATTATGCTCCTTATAATGGCATGTGCAATCCTCTCCTTTTGAGGTAGCTTTTAGGGTGAGTTAGGCACAATTTCTTAACAGCATATTCAGGTCTTTCCATTTCTCTTTTTCACTAAGACGACATTGGCCAGCCAATCGAGGTATGTAACTTCCCTTACGGCTTTTGCTTCTAACAATTTATGGGTCTCTTCATATATGATCTTTAACCTGTCTGAGGGATACCGCTAAAGACTTTGCTTAATGAGTTTCATCTTTAGATCTACCTGTAACTTATGTGACATTACTCTTAGGTCTATCCCTGTTACCTCGCTCTAAGTCCATATGAAACTTTGTTGATTAAGGTAAAGAACCTGGAGAATTTATTTCTGATTTGCTCTTAGTAGTTCATCCCCTATCATGACTTTTTTCTTTGGCACCAATGATCTTTTAACTAGCTTTCCTTTAAGTAGATGCCTTGAATTGTCATTGTCATTCTCCATCTTTTCTGTTGTGGTAGGCACTTGCCATTGCGATTCTTTTATTATGGCTATATAGGCTTCTTAAATGGCCTTTCGATTTCCCTACACTATTGCTATCCCTTCTTTCATAGGAACCTTCATAAGTAAGTATTTGATGCTGGTGATAGCTTCTGAATCATATAACATGGGCCTGCCAAGAATATCATTGTAAGAAAATAGGGTATTTATAACCATGAAAGTGCATTTGCCCATATAAGATACTGTTTCCTCTCCCAGCTCTATAAGATGGTTTACGGCACCCACCACTAGGACGAAAGCATTGCCAATACTAGTTAGTGGTGTTCTAATTTGTCTTAAATCTTTTATTGGCATTTTTATCTTTTTGTAAGCTTCTAATGTTAGAAGATTGACTGCGCTACTATTATTTACCAGTATCCTCTTTACTAGAAAATTAGCAATATATCCCTGGATCACTAAGGTAGCATCATAAGAAACCTTGACATTTTGTGTATCCTTGGCTGAGATTGAAATTGGTGAGAGTGTTTTTGAATTTGCTGAGAAGTATAATCCCTTCTTGCCCCATTTCCTCTTGGAATTAGAATTGCTGTATGAAGAACTGTCGATTATCATATGAATTATTCCAGCTCTTTGCTATTCTTTGGCTGTCTTCAGTTTCCTTCTTTCTTCTTTTGAACTTGACTGGTTGGATTCTACTAAGGAGGAATCTTGCTTCTTACTTTTGCCCTTATCCAAGAATCTCCTCATTGACCCTTTCTTAATTAGTCTTTTTATCTCATCTTTTAGTGTCTGACATTCATCACTATTATGACCTATATCTTTGTGGAATTCACAATATTTGCTTTTATCTCTTCTCACAAAGGTGCATTAATCCATCTTCTTTGGCCAATTTACTTTACCATGGTTTTCTTTAATCCACATCAAGATTTTATGTAGGGCGGTATTGAGAGTTACCTTATTGGTGTTGCCCTGACTTGTCAATTCTTTCTTTTCATGAGTATTAGATGGAAAATGATATATGCATCTGCTTTTGGACTAAGGGGAAATACTTCCTCAAGTACACTCTAATTAGGGGGAATTTTTCCTCTGGTATACTCCGATTGGGGGGGAATTTCTTCCTCGGGTAAAATGTAAATCTAAATTGTACCATCTGTCCACTTGACTTACATCATTGAGGGCAATAATTACTTCACTTTATCCATAAGTTCTCCAAAATCAGCTGTTCGATTAGTCATCAAAGAGTTGTAAAGCCATATATTTCTGACATTATTGATCATTGTAATAGTGGCTACCTCACTGTGTAAATGTTAAATATCAAAAGCTATCTTTTGGAATCTTTTAATGAAATCACAAAGACTCTCATCTTCACCTTGCATAATACCCTATAAATCAGTAACGGTCTTTTTGGTCCTTGTTTGAATAATCAATCTAATTTTGAATAACTCTGACAATTGTTTGAAAGAGGATACTGATTCTAGAGGTAAATCATAGAACTAGTTTAAGGCATCATCTGTCAATGTAGATGGGAAGACTTTGCACACGAGCGTATCCTTAAATGTTTACATGAGGATTAACGTACGATATTCAACTAAGTGCTTTCATGAATTGGACCTACCCTTATACTTCTTCATCTTAACCTCTTTGAAGTGCTGAGAGAAAGGAACTTCTTAGATTTATCATGCAAAGGGAGAATTTGTGCTGCCTTAATGGTTAAGCTTCTTAGGGTGTCCTAATATGTACTTTTTCACTGCACAGATGAACAAATTGTTAAAGGTCTCTTCTGATATAGGAATTTTGGCTCTCTTACTTTGCACCTTGTCTCTTTAGGGCCTTCCAACCTTTCGAGTTAAGGAATCATTTTCACTTTTGGATGGCGAGGTGTAAGATGAAGATCCGAATTTCTTCGGTTTGACCTTTCGAGCTAACCTCTTGGTTCCTTGCCTTTTGACCTCGGATGCTGCATCATAGTCACCTGTAACCTCAACCTAAGGTCTCAGCTCCTTAAGTAATTCAAACTTCATATCTTCACAAAAGCCATGTAAAAGTCATTGCATAGCTTCTAAAGTAATTGAGGTTTCTGCGATAGGGGCACCCCTATCAGGTTCATTTGCGGATACACTAATCATCGGGGTAATAAGTGTTTGATGGGTACTATTTCCTTAGGATGCTAGATTTCTAAATAACCTTACCATCCATCTCTCAATGAAAGCACCAAATGATAATACCCAATTAGACATAACTGTTGAAGGGATTGGCAAATGACACTGAATGCACGTGCCTACAAGAAAAAAGATCGGTCCCGAGTTTGACCTGGGATGAACACTTCGACGATCAAGTTAAATCCTATAGGAATTTTGGCAGAGTAACCTTAGTGTTGGAAAACACTTACCTTAGAGTGCAGTAAATGCCTCTATTTATAGTTCCTATAATGGTAGAAGTATGTCCCATCATTAAGAGGATTGTTAATACGTGTACAGACATGATCTTGCTGAACCAAGGCCTCATGAAATAGGCCTGATGGGCTTGAAAAGTGAGTAGAGAGAGATTGAACCTTATCAATTATATTTTTTGGATAATTACAAATTTAACCCCAATGATTGGGGTTATAATAATTAGAATAACAACATTTTGTCATAACAATTGGTGCATTAAATTATCATCTCTAAACAATTGGAACCATTTATCTATTTTTCTATC
>CANXYI010669869.1:0-11132 GCA_948208565.1 Hura crepitans
AGACCACAAAGGTCATATCAAGGATCTAAGAATCATGATCTAGGGCAAAAAAGCTGTATACTAGGGCCCAATGGCCTTAAATAGGTACTAAAGTACCCCCAGTAGCTAGTAAACTCCCTAGTTGATCAGTTAACCTATCCAGACTAGGTTGTTTACATTCTTATAGGTTTTACATATTCTTTAATTAGGTTTCACATAATTACATATAATTTACATTAGATACATTTAGCCCATGTTTTAAGTATATAATCTTGATAGCTTTATGCTTCTTTTCTCATGGATACCTTAAGCATCATCAAACCACATCTTGGGCCTTTTAGCCATACATCATATATGTATAACAAGATCAGATTCTCATATAGGCTATTTAGCCATCATGATAACATAGCCATATATCCTTATTTATTGTACCCACATGGTTATATCATATCATATATTTTGTACTTTATATCACACATCAATAATTACTTACCATATTCATCATGGTGTTATAATATGTTCTAAAATGCATTAGACATCATCATTCGCATACCTTTGGCCCATTTATACATACTTTATATCGACATAGTATGAGATACTTACCATTTCTAATATAGTGCTATCACATGCTCTAAAGTGCATTAAGCATCAAAATTGGATATTTATAATTCATTCGATCATACTTTTACAAAAGGCTAAAATCACTTTTTATAACAAGATAAGATTCTCACTTATAACATATCAAAGCATGCTTATCGTAAGGCAAGTTCACTTATTTACATGATTACTTCTTATATTATTTAATACATCACAATGGCATACAAGGCTTCATTCAACCTCATTTCATTATATCAATATATGTTCAATTAAACACAATCACATAAATTACATTAAGAGAATCTTACACTTACCTTTACTTTATCATCATCATGCCATAAACCATATTATCTATTTTACATAAATCCTCATAGCTTTGTCCAGTTACTACTAGTTATACTACAATTTACATTTAACACCTTTCTATGCAATTTGTCTCATAATAGCACTCAAATGACCATTTTTAAACATAAGCATCTTTATATTCTTAACTACCTGTTTAACATGTTTCATGCATAACCCAATGTTCTATATGATTTTTTACATTCTCATCGCACTTTTTTTTATTATATCATTACATGTTTATCTATCAAAAACTCATGATTTACTCATTAAACATAATAAACTCATCACAACCACATTTTTAACATGCCATATGCCATGATACATCTCTCCATTGAGTCATCAAAGATTTTGGCTAGAGTAACCATTCATACTATAATGCTTGAAAATCACAGTGTTATGAATACCACTTTTTAGGTGTGAATCGTATTTCTCAAAACCCAGATCACACTAATGCAATCAAAAGTATTAATCATAATATAATTTTGGGTAAAATTTGAAGTTAAAATGAAGCCATTTGGATGGTTAAAAATGACAATTAAGATTTTACGACAATGTCATATGAATTGTGACCTAGTTTAATTAAACCATAAAATATTTAGATCTTGCTCCAAAAAATTTGGGATCGATACAACCTAATACTTAAATATTCAAAATAGTCTATTGGCATTAGAACTTGAATTTTTAAATAACAAAAAGTATTTTTCTTAAAATTGGGTTAAGGTTAAAGTGTCATTTTGATTTGATTTTTCTCAATTTTTGAGCTAGAGTTTTTAAAGGTTTTAAGGTCATAGAGGGTATAATTTTATGGGACATATATAGTGTTAAAAATAAGGTTTTATTAGAGATAACATATTAAAAGAAAGGGGTTTTAAAAAGGAAAAAAGGGAGGCCATCAGATCATTAGTGAGAAAAAATGTTCACCATCAATTTGCTTGACCATTTAAATGGTCAAAGTCCTATATAAAGTCTTGGTCAATGATAGAATAGTGGCATCTATATCTTCTTCCTTTTGTTGTAGCCAACACCACTCCCATGTACAACCCTCTATTTTTCTTCTTTATTTTTTCAATCTACACCCTTAAACCTCTATTTAACCCCTCAATCGAAACCTCTAAGGTTTCATACACCTTTCCAAAGTAAGAAAATAGGACAAAAATGGTGATTTGAGAGTGGGATAAATAGTAACTCAAAAATTAAGGGGTAAGTTTTTCTTGGATTCAACATTTTTCTAATGATTTTTGGGTGTCTAAAAACATATATCTAAGGTTAGATTTGATTTTAGAGGTGTATTAGATTTTATGTGAATTTTCTAAGTTTCCCATAATTTTGTATGTAAAGAAAGAGGGACTTAGTAAAGCTAACGGGAAAAAGAAGGTTTAGTATTAGATTTTATGTGAATTTTCTAAGTTTCCTATAATTGTGTATGTAAAGAAAGAGGGACCTAGTAAAGCTAAAGGGAAAAAGAAGGTTTAAAGAGGCTATTTAGGTGTGCTTAAGCTCTAAGGTAAGTGTATTTAATATATCATATGATGTATATGTAAGAATAGTGAATTAAAGTGTGTGATCAAGTGTCTATAATAAATGTTTGATGCCATTAATGCCATGTAATGAATGTTAGATGTATTAGGGTATTGTAAGTATGCTATATGTGTGATAAAATGATGGATATATGATGAAAATATGATGTTGGTGAGCATGCATATGGAGGCCAAAACTTGTCTCAAGTGTGTGTGAGTACGTGTTAGTTCTAAAGTGAATGTGAGTAAGGTAATTAAAGTAAAAATTAACTTAAATGTTATATGTAAGTAAATTACTTAAATGTATATAAGATGTTATGTTTACCATGGATTGCTGAAGCATTTATTGAGAATATATATGTGGTGAAATGATGTTGACTTGTGTCATTGTGTTGTAATGCTATTATATAAACATATATGATGATAAAAGGATGATTGGATTTATTAGTATGTGGATATCAAGTCATAGCTGAATGTTGCCTTGTATGTTCATATGTATGTTATGTTATCTTAATTGGCAGGTTGGCAATTATAATTGGATTTAAGTGCCTTAAATATATGTATATAAGGGATGATCAAGAAAGGAATGTGTGATATCATAAATATTGTATATTGACCAAAAGATATAATAAGGTTCATTAAGGGGTATATGTATGTATGATAACAATTGGTTATTTATGAGTATGTAATAATCAAGGTGAATAGTCTAAAATATGATTGCATGATTTTATCAAAGTATGAATGGTTAAGCTAAAAAGGTTATGTAGGTTAAAATTTTATTGAAGCTTAAGTACCTAATATGGGCATGAAATGATGAATAATGAATGTTGTGCAATAATGTTATGCTATATTAATGTTATTTATGATATAACTTGCATTGACATTTATGGGTACATTATTACTTGAGATGATTTTTTGAGACCAAAGAATGATAAATATTCTTGAAATATGACATGTGCATTAGATAGCTTGAATTATAATTTGATATAGTAATTCACTAAATGGAGTATATGATTTTTGCTCTTATGGCTGAATGGCTTAATCACCCCTTATGAGTAGATAATGAACTATATTAAGATGGCATGATGGATAAGGCATTTTATGTAAGGATATATGCAAATGAATTATGATGATTTATGAAATATCTAAATGATGTATCGATTATTATGTTGTTGAGGCATGTAGATAACATAAATGAAATCAAGAGATTTAATTTTGCCCTATAGTCATTTGTTAACCAATTACACCTAAAATCTATTTATGCTACTTTAAAAAGGTGAAGCAAATACAAAATAATCATAGCCCATATATTTTGACGACCTAGTTTGGATAGTTTGACGGATCAATTAGGGAGATTAGTAGTTGCTAGGGCACTTTGGTGTTTTTAAAACCCTCAGACCACCATATTCAGGCCTACGAGCTATAGTATTTGCCTTTAGTCCACCATATTTTCCTTTGAGCTATGATTTGAATTTGCATTTAAGACCTATGGGCCTCTATATTAAGACCTATAAGTCACCATTTGAGACCTTTATGGTCACTATTGAGACCTTTTAAGTCAATAAGTTTTGTTATCTAGTTATGGTTAACTGTCTTTTATATATGGGCAAATGCATATTAATATAACATAATGAAATTAAGAGATATAAATCATGAAAGTTGTATGGCTACTATGATATACAATATTGATAAAGCATGAAGGCATACATAATTCCATGTTATCATCTAGTAATATTTCTATGATATACCTAATATATCAAATGCTTGTGGTGTGATTGTGTAATCATGAATTTTTAGGGTATATAATTATATGGGAATGGCTATATAACATGATCATTGTATGCTTGCATGTATGTGTATGAGTTTATGGATGAGATATTGAATACACCACTAAGCAATTCACTTAGCTTATCATTGTTTTTTGCAATGCGTAGGTCAAAAAATATAGATAATAACAAAAGCCTAGAGTAACTTTATTAGTTTTACATGAGTCATACATAGCAAAAAAGTTTTAAATTTTTTATGCAAAACCAATCAATGATAATAAGGATTAGAATATATCAAAATGATAGACAACAAAAGAATTAAGTAGAATAGAAATTTTATCATGATATATTATATGGTGATTCCTTTTCTTTAGCTCACCTCATCAGGTTATTACAAACCATAGTGATCCTCACTGGGAACACCTTCAAGGTATCCACATAAGAATTAAAGTAATGAACAACTTAATATCTAGGTGCTAGTAAGATATTCAAAAGGGAGAAGAAGAAGAATAAGAGAATCCAAAAATTCATAAGGAGTGTGTGTGAATTTTCTATCCATTTGCTAGCTGCCTTTTGGTGTCTGATTTAACAAAGTTATTTATACTAAAATAACCCTCTTTAGGTTAGATTTTAACCCTCAAAATCTAACCAAAATCTCATTTAAGGAGCCCCATAAATTAGGCCTCTTTTTGTCTATTGCGCAAGGCCCAGTAATAGGGTCTTTGTGCATAGAACAATAAGGCCAATTCTAGGCTTCCATTATGGCATTTTTGGGCCTCAATTTAAATTAGCCATAAAGCCTAATTCATGATCCTTTTAACCCTTAAAAGGTCTATTTAAAATCATATTAAAAAGGCACCTATCTCTTATATATAGGCAAATACATATTAATATAACATACTGTAATTAAGAGATATAAATCATGAAAGTTGTATGGCTGCTATGATATGCAATATTGATAAAGCATGAAGATATGCATAATTCCATGTTATCATCTAGTAATGTTGCTATGATATACCTAATATATCAAATGCTTATGATGTAACTATGTAATTATGAATTATTGAGGTATATAACTATATGGGAATGGCTATATAACATGATCATTGTATGCTTGCATGTATATGCATAAGTTTATGTATGATATATTGAATACACCACTAAGCAATTCGCTTAGCTCATCATTATTTTTTGTGATGCATACGTTAAAAAAATATAGATAATAACAAAAGCCTTAAGTAGCTATTGTTGGTTTTACACTAGTCACACATAGTAGAAAATTTAAATTTTTTATGCAAAAACAATCAATGATAATAAGGATCCGAATATATCAAAACGACAGACAATAGAAAAATTCAAGAGAATAGAAATTTTATCGTTATCTATTATATGGTGATTCCTTTTCTTCAACTCACCTCATTAGGTTGTTACAAACCATAGTGATCCTCATTGGGAACACCTCCAAGGTATCCACACAAGAATTAAAGTAATGAACAACTAAATATCTAGGTGCTAGTAAGATATTCAAAAGGGAGAAGAAGAAAAAGAACAAGAGAATCCAAAAATTCATGGAAGTATGTGTGAATATTTTGTCCATTTGCTAGCTACCCTTTGGTAGCTAATTTAACAAAGCTATTTATACTAAAATAACCCTCTTTAGGTCAAATTTTAACCCCAAAATCCCATTTAAGGAGGCCTATAAATTGGGCCTCTTTTTATCTATTATGCAAGGCCCAATAATAGGGTCCTTGCGCATAAAAGAGTAAGGCCAATTTTAGGCTTCCATTTGAGGCACTTCTAGGCCTTAATTTAAATCAGCGACAAGCCTAATTCATGGTATTTTTAACCCTTAAAAGGTTTATTTAAAATCATCTTTAAATGGGCTTCCAAGGCTTAAGCCCTTTTAACACTTTAAAAGGTCAAACTAGGTCAACTAGGCTCCAAGTCCAATATCTCTTTTTCTTTTTTATTTCTTCTCCTTTCAATAATATCTCATATCATTGAAATATCAAACACTTTAATAATCATTTTAATTCTTTAAGTGTGTGACCCTCTGCCAAAACACATTGGCAATACATAGTGAATTAGAGTTCTAATCCAATTAAGACTCATATGGTTCAATCTCATTAAGCCCTTAATTAATTCCCAATTAATAATTCACGTATGTACCAGTCCAGAGAGGTGTTTAGCCACACATCAAGACTACCCAAGTGTTGTAAAGTCAAGTGGTTTAACTTAACCCTTTCTTGTATAGTTACTGTGCAATTACTCTTTTCACTATACTTTATCTCGTTTAAGTTTAAATATAGACTTGTGTCAACTAAATGCTTAATTAAATATGCCTAATTAAGCCTTAAACATGTCAATTCTAATATTTACATCTTTATTCCCAAAATGCCCTTGTGAATCTCACTCACACTTGCATTTTACTCTAATCGAGATTCCCTAAATAAAGAAATATTAGATTTGTGAGATAAACTCCTCATGATAATCTGAAGTTGTGAATCCTTTATTGATCACTCCACAACCTTCAAGTATCTCAAACTATATGTAACCTCTTAGCTATGTATACATCATGGTAAAGTAAAAGCACTGGAGTTAAAGTATGCCCCTTAATGCTTAAGATAACTTTAATGATCTCAAGTCAGAAGATACTTGCACCTACTAATACGATGAGATGACTTCACTGATGTAGATTATGTATCCGTGTGAAGATCTTATGTTTAGGTCTCTAATGAACTTATTTCTCAAACAAGAATCCACATGTTTACTTTAAGCATCACCATGCTTATAGCTTACGAGAACTACTATTTGACCAAGTTAAAGAGTATAACATATGCTAGTCTATCCATGTCAACAATGTCCTATCTTGTTAATACTATGACTAGGAATAGTTTTGGTATTTGACATTTGCATGCAATAAGAATCTCACATCATGAACTCTTCATGATTTCCTCTGCACTATGAAATAATAACAGGGACTTCATTATAAAGTTTAAGATCCATATCAAACAAATGAACTAATCATAAGCACTTATGTAATAAAGAATGCATTTTACCATAAATGAATGTACACAAAATATCCTTATTACACATATGCTATAGGACATACAACTAATAATCTCCCACTTACACTAGAGCCAATCACCAATGTATCTAATACCCATATTATTTACATAGAGATCAAACTTGTTTTGAGTTAGTGCCTTATTAAGAGGATCAATAGTGTTCTAATTTATAAAGACTCTCTCAATCTTTATATCATGCCTACCAACTATCTCTCAGATTAAATGGTAGTGCCTGAGAACATGTTTAGATCATTGATTAAACTATGGTTCCTTAGCCTGTGCAATTGCCCTATTGTTGTCAAAATACAGAGGTACTAAGTTAACAATAAAAGGGACCACTATTCATTCAATAATGAACTTTTTGATCCATACTACTTCCTTAGCTATATCGGAAGCTGCAATATACTCTGCTTCGGTAGTTGAGTCTATAGTTTTATCTTATTTGAAACTCTTCCAACTAACTACATCTCTAACAAATATGAATACTTAACATGATTGGGATTTGCAATCATTTTTATCAAATTGAAAGCTAGCATCAGTATACCCACTAACTCGTAAATCCCTTTCTCCATATACCAAGATTACATCCTTAGTCCCTCTTAAGTATTTAAAGATATTCTTGATAGCCACCTAATTTTCCTCTCCATAATTAGATTGGAATCTACTCGTGACACTGAGAGCAAATGCTACACAGGTCAAGTACATAACATAGCATACATGATAGATCCTATAGCTGATGCATATGGGATCATTCTCATACATTCCCCCTTCTCTTATGTCTATAGACACATAAACTTAGAAAGGATATTCCCATGAAGCATAGGAATAAACCCTCTTTTTTAGAGATCTATGCTAAACCTCTTTAGCATTTTGTCTATGTATGTAGATTGTGAAAGACCTATCAACCTCTTAGATCTATCTCTATAGATCCTTATCTCAAGTATATAGGTTGCCTCACTAAGGTCTTTCATGGAGAATTTCTTCGATAGCTAAATTTGGACTGATTGAAGGGTTAAGACATTATTTCCCATAAGCAGTATGTCATTAACATAAAACACTAAGAAAATTACTGCACTCCTACTAACTTCTTGTAAACACATGACTCATTCAGATTTTGTGAAACCAAACTCTTTGATTGTCTTATCAAATTTAATGTTCTAGCTTCTAAATGCTTGCTTTAATCCATAAATGAATTTTTGAAGCTTGCATACCTTGCTGCTATTAGTGGATATGTATCCCTTAATTTGTGTCATATGCACCTCCTCTGATAGATTTCCATTAAGGAATGTTGTCTTCACATCTATTTGCCAAATCTCATAGCTATAATGAGTGACAATAATAGGCAAAATCCTAATGGATTTAAGCATGGCTACTGGTGAATAAGTTTCATCAAAGTTAATTTGTTACCTTTGACGATAACCTTTTTACTACCAATCTTGCTTTATAGGTAACTATATAACCCTCTATGTTGGTTTTCTTCTTAAAGATCCATTTGCATCCAATGGGTTTTTATCCCTTTAGGTGTATCAACTAAAGTCTATACTTGGTTGTCATACATGGAATCCATTTCAGATTACATGGCTTTCAGCCATAATTTGTATTCTAAACTCTTTAAAATCACCTCATAGCATGTAGGATCATCTTCTTCTACTATAGTTACATTATTACACTTATCTATGAGAAATCTATATCTCTCAAGCTTAATGTGAACTCTAGTAGAATGTCTAAGAGCTTGTGTTACAATAGGCTCTGTTATTACATCATTATCATATGTAATAGGCTCAGAAAAATCAGTTGATCCACCTTTATTTGTGGGTGTCAAACTTCATTAAGTTTGATTCTATTCCTATTGTCTTCCTTTAAGAGAAACTTTTTTCTCTAGGAAGATAGTATGCTTTGAAACAACACCTTTTGTTCTAAAGTATTGTAGAAATAGTATCCAAAAGACTCTTTTGGATATCCCACAAATAAGCACTTATCATATTTAGTATCAAGCTTATCAGACACAATTCTTTTCACATAAGTAGCACAAACCCCATACTTTTAAATGTGAAAGAATTAGTTTCTTATTTCACCATATCTCATATGGTGTAACATCAACCGACTTTGATGGAACTCTATTTAGAATGTACACAGCAATTTCCAATACATAACCCCAAAACAACTTAGGTAAAGTTGCAAAGCTCATCATGGATCAAACCATGTTTAATAGTGTTCAATTTCTCCTTTCAGACACACCATTATGTTATGGTGTATATAGGGGATTCCATTGAGATAATATACCATTATCTTTTAGATAGCTTTGAAATTCTTAACTTAAGTATTCTCCACCTTGATTTGATCGAAGTGTTTTAATAATTCTATCAAGTTGTTGCTCAACTTCATTTTTGAATTCTTTGAACTTTTTAAAGGCTTCAGACTTATACTTCATCAAGTACACATACCTATATCATGAATAAACATCAATAAAGGTAATAAAGTAAAGAAACCCACCTCTTACATGTGTAGTCATTGGGCCACATACATCTGCATGTATTAGGTTTAAAAGACTACTAGCACGTTCACCTTTTCCACTAAAAGGTGTCTTTTTCATCTTGCCCAATAAACAAGATTCGCATGTCTCAATTGATTCATAATCAAATGAACCTAAGTCACTTGACTTTAGCAACTTAGTCATGCACTTGTCATTTATATGGCCAAGTCGATAATGCCATAAGAAGGATGGTTTCAAGCTATCAGTATTAAGTCTCTTGGCATTAATGATGTAGATATCCTTTTGATTATCAAGAATATAAATCTTATTAATATTAGAAGTAGAATAATATAAAACATTATTCTTATAAACTGAGTAACCTTTGCTTTTATTAATGGAAATATCAAAACCTTGTTCAACAAGATAAGATAAAGAAATAATATTCTTGTTCAAAGAGGGAATATAGTAACAATTATTGAGTTTTAATACTAATCCCAAAGGTAAATCTAAGTAATATATCCCTATAGCTAATACAACAACTCTTGCTCCATTTGCTACTTGTAGGTCCACATAACCCTTGTTCATTCTCCTACTCCTTTTTAGTCCCTACAAATTAAAAACTAAATGAGAACCACATCCGATATCTAATACCCATGTGTGATTATTAATAGCAGTATTAGTTTTAATCTCAATGACATTAATACCTAAAGTAGATGCATCTTTATGCTTCTTCTTCTTGTGAGACTCAAGGTAGGCTTTGTAATTCCTCTTCTAATAACTGGTTTTACCGTAGTGGAAGTAAGTTACCTTAGGGCCAATCTCTTTAGTAGCAGCCACAAGTTGTTTGCCTTTGCCCTTCTTCACCCCACCTTGGGCCTTAGTTGTATCCTTTTTCATCTTCTTTTACTTTTACCCTTGGAAGTAAAAGAATCAACAACTATTACTACTTTGGAATTCTTTTTAATGGCATCCTCAGTAATCTTGAGCGTGTTCAATAGCTTAAAGATTGTCATTTAGATCTTATTCATTTAATAGTTAAGTGCAAATTGTGCATAACTATTAGGCAATGATTACAACACTAAGTTAACACTTAAATCATGATCCATAACAAATCCTAAAGTAGTGAGCCGTTTAATACACCCAATTAATCTTCAACCTATGCTATACAGCTGAAGTCCCCTCCACTATTCTATAGTGAAACAAAGCCTTAGATATATCATATCTTTTAGTTCTACTTTGCTCCTCAAATAGCTCTTTGAGGTGAAATGGTATGGTGTGAGCATCCATATGCTCTTGTTGCTTTTGAAGCTCCGTGAACATTGATGCTAGCATAAACAAGTTGCTAGATTAGAGTCCTCAACATGCTTCAAATATAATGACTATTCAT